>PVJA010025519.1:0-30726 GCA_004027025.1 Myocastor coypus
TCTCACCCCATCCAAGTCTGGGTTGGATGTGCCAGGTGATAGTATGATGAAGTAAAAGAAATATGAAATGTTATGATAATAAACTATGGGCTAAGCTGTGAGATAGGGATGTTTATTTCTCTTCAGTTGCTAACAGAGTTACCAGCATAAGCTTTAATTAATTACATATAACAAATAATCATCTGTAGATAAAAATGTTATCACCCAGTGAACTACTTTTTCCCTTTCTTTTTAAAATATTTTTCTTCACTTCCAAGTCACTGACACAATAGTGACATCCATACATTCCTCCTGTTGGGCGATGGGTAGTGCTGTCATTGGAGTGGATGATTCACAGTGAGCACCGCACCAATCCTACACTCAAATTTGGTCTAGAAGTTGGTAAGGACTGGCAACTCATTTTTATGCACCTGTTTTCTATCAGATACTTTACTGTACTTATTCCATCCTTCGTTATCTCAGGGGTGTTTTTCATTATTTTTTATTTTCTCCCTTCAGACACTTCAGTATTTGTGAGCTATAGAAACAGCTCTCTCAGTCCCTTAGTCACATATAAACCTGAGTAATGAGCCTGGGACAAGCTGAACTGGCCAACAATTCTCCTAGCTCTTGTCAGGTGATTACTGGGTTTCTTAGAAGGAAATATTAGAAAGTGACCATTAATCCAAGATCATGTAAAGTTAAAGTAATGAATTAATTCTGTGTCTGTGTCTGTGTCTGTGTCTGTGTCTGTGTCTGTGTCTATCTCTCTCTCTTCCTCCCCTCCTCTGTTTCTCTGTCTCTGTCTCTGTCTCTCTGTCTCTCTCTCTCTTTCTTTGTGTGTGTCTCTCTCTGTCTCTCTCTCTCTGTCTCTCTCTGCATCCTAAAATAACATTTCCTATCTGGGATGGTTATTCTCTATTTGTCTCTTTTACTCTAGTAAATCCATTCAGGTCTTTCTCTAGCCCCACTACACTCTGTGCTCTGACTCTAGTGAGTAGAATCTCAGGTTCACATGCTCCTTATCTTCCTACTGGTTTTAAATAATGGAGGATAGAAGGCTGAGAGGTCAGAGTGTCTTCGTCACATGTCCATCTTCTAGCAGACCTGGCTTGCTCTATGGCTCCAGGTTCAGTCACATGATCTCCCTTCCATGGCTTCCGCTTGCCCAGAATTATGATAATGCCACTTGCTTGCACTGTAGCTCCAAGGCTGATGGTCATCATGGCTTCCCATTGCAGCCAGGGTCTATGTGCCGTAATAATCCTTACTGGAGCCTTTCATCTCACCTGCACTTCTGTACCCAACCCCATCAATAAATATTTTTGATCCTCCTGAGTTTGATTCTGTTTCTTGCCAAGCCCATGACTGACAGACCACTAGAGCTGCTGGAACAAAGGAACACCAGAGGAAGGAAAAGGAAGCCCAAGCATCTGTGATGTTCTAACATCTGCGAACTTGGAAGTAGAATTAGAGTCCATTGGACTATATATAAAACTACTTTCTCTTAGTTCAAAGAGAAGAAAGATTGGCACTAACAGAGTTGAGGAAAGATATCACATCTGCATCTTGTACTCTGAACAACTGCTATGAAGATAACAATATGTAATTTATTATAATTGTCTTACTAACCTGTTTTGAACAGTCTCATTATTTCTTTCTTGTTAAAATTAATAAAAAATTAAAAAAAAAATTAAAAAATATACAAAGGCTTAACACAGAAGTAGTTCTGTAAATAGACTTTTCAGTAAAAATTTTCACTTTCTAGGTCAAAAAGCATTTATAAACACCAGCAGTCACTTTCTTTTTCTGTTAACTGTGACTCTGAAATGAAATAATTTTGATAACAGACTTCACTTGTTATCATAGATTATTAGTCCTTTAAGCATTAGATTGTTTGGAACTTTCTTCTTGATATGATAATAATAATAATAAATAATTTTAGATTTCATGCCAGAAAAAGAAAAACACAAGAAATAAAATAATTTTAATTAATTCATAACTTTCTAATAGTAACATCTAGCTCATTTAGTAACTAATTTGTCATAAATGTCAATAGATTAGTAATTCAGTCTAAGATGAACAGTTTGGTAATAAAGACAGAGGTCAAACAATGTTGCATTTAACTTTTGACAAATTTGCTTAATAACCAAATAATTATATGCCCACTTTCTTTTAAGGATTTAGACTTTCAAGATCTAAAAGATTAGGAAATTGAGACATTTATTACATCATATAGAAAATGTGACATCCTAGTCTACAAAGTCTGACTATTAAGATTTAGTAAATAGGAAACCTATATGTTATTTTAGTGATAGAGTTTGCTGTGAAAGGGAAGAAAATAATGTTTTTTAAAGGCTTTTTCATTATAAGAATTATAGTTAAAGAAATAGTTGCAATATGAGACAAATATCAGTTCAAGTCATGGATCATGTGGTCTTAGAAATTAACCTCCTTATGCCTTAACTTCATCATTTAAAATATAGGAAAATATTTATTTCCTTAATTTCAAAGACATCATCAATTATAAAATCCATCAACTCATTTAGAGATGTTTTTTAGTTAGGGCTAGTGGCACATGCTTATAATCTTAGCAGTGGGGAGGCAGATGCAGGAGGAGTGCTACAAGTTTGAGGCCTGCCTGGGCTGCATAGTGAGTTCAAGGCCAGCCTGAACTACAGAACAAGAAAGCATCTCAAAACGAACAAACAAACAAACAGCAAGCAAAAAAGAATGAAAGAGAATAAAATTTCCATTAAATGTACTTATTATATAATGCATGGTTATATAATAATTTCAAAACTACTTGACTATATAAAAATATATCTAAAAATCTGCCTATATAAATAATAGGAAAAAATTGTCCTCCCATTGAGTATAGTATATGAAACAAATAATATAAACAATGTAAAGAGCTCATTATGGCTTTTGGCTTCAAAGAAAGGCCTTAATATATGTTGTCGTTTTATCGCTATTATTTATGATGGTACTAAGAAGTATAGACATATATTGACAATTTATTAAAAAAGATTTGATGTGAACTACATGAAATTTAGGAGGTTATATAAACTGTACACCCCTTCCCTTTCACTTTTAGGTGTTGGATACAGATGGTGTGAAAACACTAAGTGGCTTATTAAAGTGAATGAACTGAAGAATAGAAGGTAAAATCCAGAGCTGCAATTATTTATCCAAGTATGAATGATAACACCTGTCTCAGGTATTATGCTAATAGATAGAAAGATAGATAGATAGATAGATAGATAGATAGATAGATAGATAGATACATACATACATACATACATACATACATACATAACTTGAAAAATCACAGAAATCTAGCATAGTTATTGCTAGGTATTGTCCTAATTTTCAGAAATAGCTGATGTCCACCCAGGACAAGTGAATTACACAAAGCTCTTTTGATTAGAATCAGAACACTGGGACTGGGGAGATAGCTCCGTGGCACAAGTGCCTGCCTGGCAAGTGCAAGGTCGTGAGTTTGAAGCCTGGTCCCACCAAAAAAAAAAAAAAAAAAAAAAGAATCAGAACAATGACTCAAACCAATGTATACCTGATTCCAAAGTCAGGACTCTTTCCACTAAGCCAAACCTTCTTGGACTAGTTAATTTCTGGAGGGCTTACCTTCTTGGCAAAACTACTAATTCCAGAAGTAGGAAGATGATGTTATCATTTTCTATTAAACATGGATGCTACAGGGCTGGTACTTTACAGATGCACAGAATATGTTTGAAAATGTATTCAAAGTAATGATTCATAAAATAATATGCACAGCAGATCAAGAAAAATGTGCATAAAAATCATCATGTAATGACTTGTACCTGTGTATCAGCTCTTTTCGGGTTATGCTTTCTTGCTTCTTTAGTCACTGTTGATTCTGCAGCCCAAGGACTGGGTTTCAACAAACAGTCACTCTGGCTTCAAGAAGATTTCAAGCACATTCTCGCCTAGTATGAGGCCCATCACATTCAATGCTAATAATCAGCAGCTTCCAATATGCATACTGACAACTCCCAAGTCAGGTCAAGTCTGAGAGGTATTTGAAATAGGAAACCACTTCCAACCTGTACTGTGGCCTTGTTTAAGGTTAGGTATTAAAAAATCTGGAGCAATTCTTAGCTACAAAGGGATCTAGCTAGCTGATGTCATTCTTCTTTTCACAATTAAAGAGAAAGGAATCCTTTTTGAGAAAATAAAGAGATCCATAACATAAGCTAGGCATTTTGGAAAGGCATCTTGGAAAGATAGACTAATAGAGGTTTTCTGGATTTTTGCCCTACCCTAGAAAGATGATAAACACATTGGAAGAACTTATTGCTCATACTAAAGACTATCATAGGAGGGTCGTTTGGAATGTGAAAATAATAAGCAGCCAGATAACATGTATTATTACCTGCAGTCAGCTTTTCTGCATTTTCCTTCTTGTGATTGCTCCACGTGTTCCCTCTTGTCTGATCCAGCAAGCTCCTTTCCCACAAAAAATGGACCTAAGGCCTGGTAAACTGGACCCCAGCCTATCTTCAACTCCAATGGTTGTATCACTTCCCAAGCCAAACTAATAGCATCGTTCAACCCGGGCAATATATTCAAACAACTACTGCTTTTCAAGTTGTTAAGTTTTACAGGATATCTCCAAAAGATTATCACAGTTAATTATAAGAGCTGAGTTTTCACGTAGCTTCACAAAGCCTATGGCATTTACTAGAGTTATGGGTTTCACACCTTGAAGCCATGTAAGATATCTGCAGACTCATAATCCAATTCATGGATTGTCCATACAATGCGTGGAAGTCATTAACTCAATGTCTTCATTTAATGCATTCTGCGTACTTTCCCAGGGACCTACTCTTTTTATGCTGTGCCTTTCATTCTAAGGCATATGGACCTGCTGTTCTGAAGCTTGATTTCCTGTTGAAACATTTACCATATATCTGATATCTTCTCTCAGATACCCTTAAGGCCCTCTCTGTTATTACCTCTAGTCCTCTGAGAAACTGCTTCTTTCTCGAAACACTCTTCAGCTACCTGTAGGAAACATTCACTCTTCAGTCCAATTTTGTTCTATCTACCCTCTTCCTATGCTTTGATTTTCCTCATAGCACTTAAGCTATGACATGTATTTGTTTAATGAGTGTCATCATTATTTGAATGTAAGTTATGACTTTGTTTTTGTTCATTGCATAATCTCTATCACCTATAATAGTGACTTTCTCATAGCAAGCTTTCCATCAGCATTTACTAAGCACACAGGCTTCAGAGGGTCTCAATTTCCCATCACTGCTAAAATGTAACAGAATAATGTACCATGCATTAGGTAAAAAAAAAAAATCACATATCTTTTAGCTACTTCTTAATTTTAATCTAGAAAGGATTGTTGCTCCACCCACTAGACCACCTTTATGGTTTCGTGTTGCTTTTAAGCATATTGTGTATGGTTAAATAAAAATATTATTTTACTAGCACATTCCACATTTTGGTACTTTATGCATTTCTGAATGATGTTATTCTCTAGTGCAAAGCAAGGTCAAAGTCATTTCCTGAAGGCCTTCAATAACATTGATACCATGCCACAATGGGAATTTTCCTTGTTGTTCACAAGATTAGGCACAGGGGAAGGATGTGGAAAATGACAAGGGAAAAGCTAGTTCCATATTACCTGACCCCAGAGAGTAAAGTCTCAGATATCCTAGTAATCATGAGTGAAAGTTAGCCTGAGGCACCCAGCAAGCACCAAGAATACACCTGGTGATCAACACTCGAACATACCAGCAGAATGTGCTATACCTTTCCTTCACTGATGTTTCTAACTTTCCAACTGAACACTGAACTTGATAATTTTCCTACTTTATTCTTTCTTATTTATATCAAGAACTAACCACACTGAAAAGATAAGAATATTTTATATACTTTTAAAAGATTACAGGCTTAGAATGTGCAATTAGTGGTTTTCTTTGATGAATTACATAACTATTGATGCAGCAGTGGTCATCTGTACTGATGGGACAGATTTGGTCACATTGTGTCATTTGTGATTATAACCTTGGTAGACACAAGAAATAATCCTGAGAATTAATACATGGGTTCATTCCAAGTTGAAAAGCTTCTACACAGCAAGGGAAATCAACAGAGTGAAGAAATAAAGTACAGAATGGGAAAAAATAGCCAGCTGTTCTTATGACAGAGGACTAATATCTAGAATATAAATAACTCCAAATGTAAAACTCTTAAAATGGAAGACCCAGTAAAATATGTGAAACTAAAATGATTAGACACCCCTTAGAAGAAGCATAAGTGGCCAATAAATGCACTGAAAATGTTCAACGTTGCCCCTCACGAGAATAAAGGAAATCGAATACTGAAATTTCATCTACTTCAAAAAAAAAGTTTATCATCAAGAATTCAAATAATAACAAATTCTAACAAGGCTGTAGGGAAAAGGAAACACTTCCACGTTGTTGGTGGGAATGTAAATTAGTATAACCACTGTGGAAATCAGTATGGAGATTCCTCAAAAAGCAAAACATAGAAAGCTCATTTGATCCAGCTATGCTCCTTTTAGATATCTTGCCTAAAGAGTTCAAGCCATCACATTGCAGCAATATACGCATACCTATATTTATAGCAGCACATTTTATTACAGCTAAATCTTGGAAACAGCCTATATTCCTATCAATAGATAACTGATAAACAAAATATGGTATTTATATACAATGGAGGACTGTTCGGGGATAAGGAAGGATAAACTTGAGGTAACTGTAGGCAAATGGATGTATGAGATCATAATATTCAGTGAAGTAAACCAGACACACAAACTTAAATATCACACATTTTCTCTTGTATTAAAACCCAAAATATAAAGGAAGAACCAACCAACAGAAGGATAAGAGAAGAAGGGTAACCTTTCCCAAATGGAAACAGAAGCAAGAGATGGAAAGAGCAGAGAGATATGGAATAGCCCACAAAAGGCATTTTGTGGTATTATGTATATGTACCAACTTCCCACAATAGACGTGGTCATTACACACTGCAAGTACATGCTAATAAAAAGTAAACTGTCAAAATAACAATGCTGCATGGAAATGGATGGAAGGTGAGAATACTTGCCTGAATTAAGGGTAAATCAGTTATAAACCATCATTCCCTCCAACTTCTACTCGTAATTCAAGCAGTAGGCATAATTCACAGGTGTATTTAGGCAAATCACTCAAAATTGGCTAGTATTATATAATCACAGAGCACAAATAGAAGTTTTTAAATTCAATAGCAGAAAGAAAGTTGCTATTTTATTTAATTTTTGTGCTTTCAATTTGAAGAAACGTTTTGTTTCTGCTTTGTCTTGTTCCTAAGACCTTGAAAATTACCCTCAGTGTGTAACTTTGAACATTTTAGTAAGTAGAAATTACCTGTTCTGTACCAATATGGAGGAAAATCCTAGGCCACAGCCTGAATCACTGAGTTGTCTTCACAGCAATCTGCGTTGCACACTCACTTCTCTGTGCCTCTCTTTCTCTCCCTGTAATCTGACTGAGGGAAGGAGATGTAAAGATAGCTGAAGTCCCGCTTTGCCTTCAGAATCACCACCTCCTATGCACCGAGTTTATATAAATGCAGATGGATGAGCAGCACTGTTTGAAAGAGCTGAGCAAATATTTTAAAGGGTATATGGGTCGATGATGACACCCTTCCAGACCTTTCGATAGCAATTAAGGTGATACATGGAAAAAGATCCTGTGAGGCTTGTCAAAAACACTGATGGACTAAATGTAGTAATTATGGGGTCTTTCTGCAGGCATTTTGACAGTGTAACTTGCTGATGACTTTACACAAAAACTACGCAACCTTTAAAGTAATTGTTTGGCTGTGGGAGCAATCATTTCTGTTGATGTGGAGCAGTGGCTTGTTGGCCTCCTTTTGTTTGTTTATTTATTTGGTATGGGATCTTGCTACGCAATTTGGACTTGTAGTGACTGAGCCTCCCCACCACTGGGATTACAGGTATGCGCCACCACACCCTGTTTCAGTGCGTGGCTCAGAGCAGGGCCAACAGGGCATGAGATAAGAGTGATGAAACCTGGGTATTTGCACTTGCTAGGCAGAAACTTAGACTGCTGCGGTACCTCTCCAGCCCTGGCCTTCTTGATATATGAGATTTTTTGTTTGAAGAATGGAAAAATTTGGGAATTTCTAACAACATTTTTGGCTGGCAGAAGAGGGAGAAGAGAGGGGCATTACTAGCAACCATTAGGTAGAGACTGAGGATGCTACTAAACCTACAATCATATGTAGTGTATTCCTCAGGAAAAAAAAAAAAAAAGAATAATCTGGCCCAAAGTTTCAATGGTATTACTGTTAAGAAATTTTGGTATAGCAATACAAATCTTAGTTTGATGGTTATCTGGCCAAGTGCATGCTAAACAAAAGAAGAAGAAGAAGAAGAAGAAGAAGAAGAAGAAGAAGAAGAAGAAGAAGAAGAAGAAGAAGAAGAAGAAGAAGAAGAAGAAGAAGAAGAAAAATTTGAATTTGAGGGATCACATTGGACTCTTCAGCTCTTATCAACACTTCATAATTATTTAGGTATAAATAGCAGGTATAGAAATTTAGACATTAACAAAAGCAGAGAAAAGCCCCTTTAAATGCATGTGGAACCAAAATGAGCTGCCCCCGCTGTTCGTTTTGTGGGCATATATTGTTGTAAAACTGACAGAACGCTGCTTTAAAAAAAAATAAAACATTGTGTACACTCAGGACATGGTTAGGCCTAGCAGAGCAACACCTCTAGATACACGTTGTACCCCAAATCCTTGCAGCTAGCCACAGATCTCACACAGAGAGTTAATACCTTCTTCCCAGCAAAGATTCAGTACTGGAAATCAGTCTTTCATGTGGAGCCTAGTGCAGCTCGGAGGTTACACGGTTAAAGGGCGAATCACCTCTGGCCACCTCCAGATAAGCCAACTCAAATAATCAAGTGCTTCCCATGTTAACCTCCCAAATTTGGCAAACATTGCAAGTGTAAATTATTCTAAAGCGTACATACTCCACAGTTTTGCTTTGGCAGCAGAAGATCCCAAGTTTAATCTTTTCTTAATATGAGTAAGATGTGATTGTGAAAGTTGTCAGCTGTCAATCTGTGCAAGCGCTTTACACTGGGAGACAAGAATGGTGGTTCCAGCAAAGGCTTTACTGCACTGAGATTGCCCCAGCCTTCTGGTAGGCAATGCTTGCTATTTTGAGCTTTCTGCCTTAACAAAATCACCACAGACAGAAACAAGCATTTCCCCCAAAGTAGGAAGCTGGTATCAGAGAGGTCTAACACACATTTTCTCATCACTTCCTATGCTGTGGATTCTCCCCCAAAACTTACTTTAACAGAGACAAGCTGAAAAGTAGGTAAAAGCAGCTTTCGTACAACTGTGATATTTGCCCAGCATTTACTAAGTGCTGACTATGTCTAATGCCTTGAGTAGCTGGTTTTCACTCCTTATTTTACTTCGGCTTTGTGACCTTTGAAGGTGCTTTCATGTATTTACCCCCATGCAGACAGAGGAGGCTGCAGCAGAGAAACACTGACTCATTTGTCTACATGAAAGAATCCAGATTGGAAGCCAGGCAATCTAACCCCAGAGCTCTGTCATAAGCATAAACCACAGAAGCTGCAAAATGATAGCCTGCGTGCTAAGTGTGGCTCACAAATACACTGCTTAGTTCATATACCACTGATAATTTGGGGGCCACCCTCCACCGCTGGCAGATTGTATCTAGCACAGGAGCTCAGCCGAGGGCCTAGTGAGGGCTGGAATCTGTCCAACGCTCAACTTGTACAGCAATGAGGCTCACAGGAAGAGATGGGTGCTGTTTTTAAATTTGGGAAAGGGGGGCAGATGAGCTAAGTGGCATCCTTGGGTGCCAAGAGTCACAGGCTGGGTTATTCACAGAAAACTGCAATCTCTAGCTTCCATGAGAAAGGAAGGGAAGCCAAAGGAAAAGAGGAAGGGAGGAGATTAAAACTAATACTTTCCTGCGGCCATGATTTCTCTGGAAGGGACATGTGCTTGCCTGTGTGCAAGTGGCTCATTTCACATACTTATGTGACCTGCCAAGACACTGTAGGCTTTCCAAGCTGTGACCTCTGTGCTCCATTAGGCTTCTGGCATTTTGTATTAAAATTCCTTCCCTCTTATCAAGAAGGGACCAGCTTTGGTACTTCAACTGAGTCTTAGCCCACTTTGCAAAGCAACGGAAAGAAATCTGGCCCTCCTGAACTGGTCACTTTTCTCAGGTAACCAAGCAGGGTGAGTTCTGTTTTCCTTCACAGGTTGTTTTTAGAACACACTGTTCTCTTGAAGTTCTATGCCTGGTAGCAGAAAAAATATGAAAAGGAAGCACAACTTTGCTGTGAGTAGCCAAGGATAAGCCAGGTGTCTGATAACTGTTTCCTTTAGAGCAATTCCTTATCAACATGAAAACTGCCCACGGTCTGTTGGAGGCATCATGGTTTGCTTTTCTTCACACCAAAGCAAGCACAGAGGTTGCAGACTCATATGCACTGGTGCCTGGGATAGCAACACGTTTTCTAACTGAACGCTCACTAGTCAGCTGGTGTGTGCCAGACAGCTCCCTTCCAGCTAGAGCACTGGGGTGCTCTGCATTTATCTCTGTGGAGCTCGTGTAATCCAATGGATCTGAGTGGCTGCCCTGTTCCTTTACTAGATGCACTGCTACGCTGGCCCATGAGATACATGCATTCAGTACACAGTGAGGAGATTTAGAATGTCCCCACCCTACTGCACCCCATTGCACCCTCAGCTGAGGACATCTGGCAACTGCCACTCCTCACCGGTACTTGTTTTACTTGACCATGAGAACTAAAAGAAAATCATTCCATCTGTTGCCTTTTTGTCTCATCTCTAGAGGAGACACAGGCAGTCACTCCTGTCCTATGAAGCTCACCTGAAATGAGGTCAAGAAATTTATGAGTTTGAAAGATTTTCAGCTTTTCGGTGCACCACAATAACTTCCTGAAAATGATTGTAATTTCCTATTTATTCCTAATTTTCTATGTGTTTGTATCTACTAAAGTCATATATGTGGGGGCAGCAATATCCCCAATTGAAAATAAAACAAATAAACATTCCTCTACATTTTCCTAGTTCTATTGCCAAAAAAGAAAAAAAAAAATCACATAATCTGACAAATGAGGATATAAGTCACCGGGCAAGTCATCAAAGAGAGAAAACACATTTGTCTGGCTTATCCCTCCTGTTTATTTAACCCAGAAACATAATTTTTGAGTCTCTCGCAGCTATTTTGTGAACATGAGGAGTAGGTCAAGACTACAAGGATTTTGGAGCAGTAAACTAGAAGAGGCCCAAGACATTTATTTGCTCATGAGACTGGAGCAGTCGCAGCACATGGAATTATTTTTTTTCTCTGAGTTTCAGTACCCCTAGAGTGTGGCATTACCTCCCTTAGAAGGCTTCATAGGATTTAAATGAGTGGATTTGTTAAAAATGACTTACACGGAATAGTCAATGCAGTCAACAAATAAATCCTTTCTTCCCTTTTACATTTCTAATCAGATCTCCAGACTCAAGGGGAAATTAAGCCAGATTTACTTGCTACTAGCTGGCACTTTCCAAACAGGCTTCTGTCTAAAGTGTTTTTGACTTCATGTCAACTGGCACAGAACTGTGCTGAGTAAACAAGGCCTTAGGCATGTGAAAGAGATTCCCTTCAAGGTGAACAGCAGCAACGCACAGCCAGGAGCAGGTTGAGCCATGCCAGGCTGAGGCAGAGGAAAGGTGTCACATTGCTACAGAGGACCTAAGAATACCTGAGACAGTTACTACCCAGAGGCTTCCAGATCCCTACCAGCCTAAAACATGTGCCCTTGCCCTAGGGAATTATGATAAAATGGAAAAAGAGCAAAGAAGAAAAGCAATCCACTGTGTGACTTCAGGACCGGAGACATTATTATAAAGACAAGGTGTGTTATTCTTGCCCCAGTGTTCAAGGCCATACATAATTTTGATACCTAGAAACATGCTAATCACATGTAAACAGGTGACTCTTTTCCAATTTTGAGAAAGTTATGGAATGATATGTTTTATCTTTTTTTAGCCAGCAGTTCTTTGATACACACTAATCTGATAGTTTTCTTCCCTTTAAAATAGAGGTCAGTAAACTTTATTGTAAGCAGCCAAGCAGGAATACTGCAGGCTTTGTCGCCCATAATGTGTCTGTTTCTGCTACTCAGTTCTTACTTTATGTAGAGAAAGTGGAAACAGATAACATGGAAATGAATGGGCACAGCTCTGCTTCAGCCAAATAGCATGTGCAATAGCAGGTGGCCTACAGCTTGGTAGCCCTCGCTCTAAGTGACTTTGGAACTATGTAAAACCGAACAAGAAACATTTGGTAATAGACTTGCCCCACCAACAATCATTATCATGAAGCAAACCGAAGAGCTTGACGCTAGCCAGAAAGAAGTAACACAGGAGAAGGGCATTGCTATGATCATGGAAACGGAACTTACCATATACTTAGGTACAGACCTCAGTGTTTCAGGCTCCACGGAAGTGCAACAAGCAAGGAAAGGCTCAGAATGCAACCGATTCCAAAAACTCAAAGTTAGCATAAAGGAATAGTCTGTGGACCCTGCATGGAGATTCCCTTTAGGGCCAAGATAACTGTTAGGAATGAATGGGACACATAGATGGCATTTGCACCTTTGACTGCTTAAGCCCAAAAGCAGAACATGAAGAAGATAAAAAGTAAACTCTTGTGGCCATGGCCAAACCAAAGTCCCAGAGACACCTAAAGTCCCCCAGGTCTGGCACCAAGGTCATGTGTCATTGGTGTCAACGTTTTGCTTTGTTCCCTAACTCATATGCAAATGTGTTATCAGCTGCAAATAATTTATATGGGACATGATATGTGGCAAGACTAGAAATGTACAAAATGCAAAGGAGAAAAAGCAGTCAGGGGAGAACCCCCAGGAACAGCATGGTCAGTCCTTTGGTCATTCTGCATATATGTTGCTCTCATCCCAAACACAATTTTTATTTTTCTACTTTTCTTGGTCTGGGAACTGTCCTTGAATTTTCCTTTCATAAGCCACAGTTGACATTTATGACATTTTATATTGTGCCAATATTCCAAGCACACCAATCCATTTGAACCTTACTACCCCATGAAGTAGGTACTATTATTATCCTCTTTAAATAGATGAATTAACTGAAATACAAAGATGTCAACTGATTTTTTGGGGGTGGCCTAGAGCCCCCAAAAATGATAGGAATGGGACTGAAATCCAAACATTGTGGGTTCAGAGTTCACATTCTCACTCACCATATTGCCTGAGTTCACACAGACTTACTTCTCAGACCAGGGACTTCAGACAACAACTCCACTCTACCCCTGGTGGGAAAGTCTCTTTAGAAAATGAGTTAGTACAACTTTCAGATATTCTCACCAATTTATGGGAAACAAAGAAGACAGGAAAACATTTAAAAGGATATTAACCATGAAAGCCAAGTTATGATATTTATCAGATGATCACAATCTGAACTCTCTATAAACATTGAATTAAAGACTTATTGTCAATTTCTCAGTACCATAACTATATTAGGACTATACCTTAAATACTTATGTCTTGGAGAGTTATACTGAAATACAATGGACAAAATGCAGTGATGCCCGGCTCTGCTCAGAATTATATGAGGAAAAATCTGAATTGGAGAGAAATGATGCAGGATTGCCTGTGAGTTGATAACTACTAAAGCTGGTGATAGACACTGAGGGTTTCCCATGCTATCTCTTCTGGTTACTTTTGTGTACATTGAAACTTTTATACTGCAAAAACTTTATAGAACCCCAACAGTTTACTCAGGGTGAAGTAACAGTCCTGGATCTCTGGACTGGATGGCAAGAAGAAAATCCTTAGTGGAGGAAAAGGTGGGACATTGATACACATGATACAGTGAACATGTTCATGAACAATGTGTTATCTTTAAAATATTGTCTCAAAATATCTAGGTTTGGATCCAAGCCCCACAGCTGATCAGTTTGAGCAACCACTGCTGATCCCTTAGCCACTTGTGTCTGTCACCTCTAATGCTTGAATTAATAGTCCTAGGGATACCCATAATCGAAGTGATACAGCTAAAGATTTCTGCTCTTGACATCAAGCCTATGGACACTATCCCCAATAAATCACCCAATCTGAATAGTAACAATTTCCTGAAAATCTTACCACTGAGCCATACAGCCTGGATCCTTGCAAGACAAAGAAATAAGGTGAAATTAATACAGCTAGCAGGAAAGTACATGAAATAACATGAAATGTAAAAAGAATATGCCTTACATTGGGAATAAAGTTTTGACACTGAAGGTAAATTATAGATGGGTGAGTGTTCTATCAACATACCGCCTACTGTGCTATTCAACCATTTGTGGGTCCCAGCTGTCCTGAAAGTAATCTGTCTTTCAACAGCTACAAAAAGTATCCTGCTGGACATAACATATTTGACACTTGAAACTATACAGGCCACCATACAGAGTATGGTGTCCCAACTCCCAGAAATGAACCTTCCATGCTCAATGCATGACTTTGTGTTTGGCGTCCTGACATCAAGCTCAACTCCACATCTGGGTCTCAGTATAAATGCATATTACATGCGAGACTTTCAACTTCATCGTGTTTTATCATTAGATTTCCTACAAGATTTTAAGAAAATAAGCAGTCCAGTCTACTAAATGATCTCCAAAGAAAGAACAACTCACTGGAAATAATGTGGCCTATTACACTAAATTAGTTGACCATACATTTAACCTTAAATTGCAGTGATTGTTCAGTAATCTAGACACACTAATATTCTCTGCTGGAAAAGCCTAGCTATTACTGTGCTTATGAATTTCCCTCCAACATTAAGTGCCTCTTCACAAAGCAGGGAGGTTTTCAATGGCCTTGCCTCAACTGGTTTTGACGAGAGAATAGCTGAGTTGTAGGAGCATCCTGGCACCAGCTCGGTTCATGTTACTCTTTACCAAGGACTAAATCTCAACCAGCTAGATGTGGTTTTGGTTCCCTGCTTAGTTACTTATACTCATTGCTGGGACAAATACTCGACACTCAAAATGAAGGAAGGAAAGGTTTATTTAGCTCACAGTTTGTGGAGGTTTCAGTCCATATTTGTCTGGCCTAAGGCTGAGTGGAACAGGGCAGGGAGCATCCAGTTCATGGCATCAGAAAAGCAACAATGGTGACAGAGGCGACGAACCAAACAGGGCAGCAGAGCAACAGCCTGAGTCTGTCTCTCTGTCTCTCTTTAAATTACATTCAGGCTGTCTGCCTCAGCCTATCTGATGTAGGCTACACCCATAATCCCAGAAGTACTCAGACCATAATCCGATCAGTATTAAAATGCATGATCCCAGTGACTCATGAGTAAAGGTTCAATCTATAGAAGTCCCTGCCCCATGACTGCATGAGGCTTTGGGGGGACAACTAGACACAAACCATAACATTTCCCTTTCCCATCCTCCCTTCCCCCTTCCTTCCTCCTTCTGCCTCTTGACCTGTTCCTCCTATACCACCTGTTCCTCCTTCTCTTCCTCCTTCTGTCCTTCTTCCTCCTTCCCCTAAGCCTACTTGATATAAATAGAATTGCTGAACATTTTTCTGACCAAGTTGCTGTCAAAGGTGAATCAATCTATAAAGCTGGAGGAGGCCAGATAGATTGAACTTGATTATCAGGAAAGTCTTCCAAGGGGTCTGCAAACTTAATCTAACTAACCGAGAAATTACATATTCAACATAATCTCCTGCATAATGGAGATATATAAAGCAAAATGCTTCTAAGATCCCTGTGCTCCACCTCCAAGAGACCACTGCCAGCTAGGACTTTCATGCTTCTTCTAATGTAAGTGTTCCATCTTGAAATTTGAAGATGTGACTGTAGACTTCTATTTCCTGCACAGCAGCCTTCTACTCAGCCCAAGTGAACCCTCCACCCTGCATGCCTGGGTCAGCCTAATTCTAAGGCTGGTGCATTTTATTCTGGTTGCACAGTAACTGTGTAGTGACAAAAGACCAACTAAAGGAAAACATGAAATTGTGACTAGAGATGAAAATTCACCAATGCAGGATGAATAGTATACATAAGAAAATGGGTAAATAAACATAGCAAACAAAACCAGTAAGAACACAGCTACTAACAGGTTGGATGGTTCCAGGTGAAAACACAGCTAAAAAGTATTTTACATATTTCTAGGGAGGTTGAAGAAGAAAATTCATATTCAATTTTCAGCTGCATGTCACTCTCAAATAAATGTAATTCTGTATCCTTTTCTATGTACACGCCTCTAAGTATATCCATGGCAACATCTCTTTGTAGCTTCTCAGCATCTGGGGTGCTCCATACATACTTACTGGATATGCAGAGTGACCTGAACATAGTGTGAAAATGGTTTCTTTCTAGCTATTATTTGCCTCTCTATTTTTTCTTTTTAGAATTTTTTTATTTTATTATTTTTTTTTTCTTGTTTCAGAACCTTTGTTTATTCACTCATCTTTTATGGCCGGCTCAGCCCACCCCGAGGGCAAGGCTGGCACAGCATGTGGTGCCGGGGATCGAACCGTAGTCCCTGAAGCTGCCCAAGCTTCCCCAAGCAGGCGCTTTAGACCATTGAGCCATCCCGCCGGGCCCCTGCCTCTCTATTTTTTCATGTCTTTAACAGGAGCAAGTACCCTTACACAATCTATTTACCCCTCAGAAAAAGAGTAATAGCAATTGGGTAATGATTTGCTCAGTTATTTCCCTGTAAAAAATGGATGGTAGATGCCACATGTTAATTCCATAAGAAAGTAGATACTAAGAAACAAACAAACAAAAAATTGCATCAAGGTGTGGGAGCCTTCATCACCTCAGGGGAGTGCCAAATTGGACACTTACTTTTAATCACTTGAAAACACTTTAGCAGAAAGAGCTAATGAAATTTTATAATGTCAGTGGATATGTTCATTGCAGTTCATTCACCTATAAAGGCGAATAAGTAGAAATAAAAGTTCATTAATTCAAAAAGATTCCCTATTGGCATTTCAAATACTGGATAAGGATGTTGTCAACCTGGCTGTTTGCTGTACACAACTTTTACTGGAAATTAATATATATTCTTTATTCTTATTCATTATGGGCTATACTTAGAGATTCCTGTGGCTGCCTCACTCCAAATTTCCAGAAATAACAGTACTGAATTAGCACTTAGGATTATACCAGGTGTGGATTCTTGTGTTGGTTACATAGATGACATGTCTTCTGGTAAGCGTAAAATATATAGAAACAGGGGGCGGGGAGGTATGGATATAGACAATCCATTTGCATTTGCTGGTACTTGGAAACCATTTCTTTAGTTAAGTTTACTGACATATTTTAGATATACATAATGGTCCCATTCATCATAAGAAATTTGTACCTACCTGTACATGATAAATCTTTTCTTTTAATTTTTTAAAAAGAGTACAAATTAGAATTAAAACGAAAAATTACAAGTGATACATGGTGTCACCTAACAAAGTACTATGAATTTCATATTTGTTATAATGCATAGTGTTGTCCTCCAACCGATTATTTGTATTACCAGATATATGCATGCACAATTGAAAGAAGAAAGAAAAAAGAAAGAAATGAATAAGAAAATAAGAGGAGAAATAGCACAAACAATTGAAAAAAGGAGGTGAAACAAATGAAAGCATTAAGTGCTTCTTTGCACAGACCAGCAGAAACGCACAGTACACTTTCCCAGGCACCCTGCTTACATATATAGATGAATCTCTTTTCCCTACTCCTTCTCCTACTCTTCTCCTCAATTCAATAACTCTTTTCTTTTATATATGGTCTTTTTCCCAGTATCTATTCTGCCCTTAAAATTTCATTATTCTCTTTCAGCTTCTCACATCAAGTAGACAATATGACGTCTGCATTTGCAGGTCTGATTTATTTTATTTGAGTGTATGTTCTCTAGTTGCATCCATTTACCGACAAAAGACTCAAATTTATCCTGTTTTATATCAGAATAACATTGCCTTGTGTAAAAGCACCACATCTTCTTTATCTGTTCTTCATTTGGTGGGCTTCTGGGTTGTTTTCAGGATTTAGCTATGACAAATTGCACTGCTATAAACATTGGCATACCTGTATCGCTGTGTCATGAAGTTTGTAGTTCTTCTGGAAAAATACGCAGGAGAGGAATAGTTAGCTTGAATAAGACCTCCAATCCTAGCTTTTTGAAGAAACTCTACATGATTTCCACAGTGGTTGTACAAGTCTGCACACCCACCAACAGTGCAGAAGGGTTCTTTTTTCTCCACAGCCTCCCTAGCACTTTTTACTGGCTGACTTCTTGGTGCTAGCCATTCGTTCTTGGATGAGATATGATCTCAGTGTTGTTCTAATTTGCATTTCTCAATTGACCAATGATGTTGAACTTTTTTCATATATTTACTTGCCATTTGTGTTGCTTCCTCTGTCAAATGTATATTCATCTCAGATGCCCATTTTTGGACTGGGTCTTTGAAATTGGGAGGCCTGATTTTTAAAAATTCTTTATATGCTCTAGATAGAAGGCCTTTGTAAGAGAGACAGTCAGCTATAATTTCTCCCCAGTCTGTGGGTTTTCTTTTTACTCTGTTGCCAATTTACTTTGAAGTGCAGAAACTTTTCAAAAAGATGAGATCCCAGTGGTTGATTTTTTGAAGTGTTTCCTGTATAGTTTGGTTTATCTTCATAACCTCTGTACATATCCCTATGCCTTTCAGATTTCTACCTATATTTTGCTCCATATGATGTACTATTTATTTTTTAATATTTGAATCTTTTATAACTTTTGACTGTAGTTTTGTGCATGGTCATAAGCATGAGTCTGTTTTAGCATTTGTCACGTAGAAAGCCAGTTTTTCCAGCACCAATTACTGAAGAGGCTATCTTTCTTCCAGTGAGCATCTTTGGCCTGTATTTCAAAGATGACGGTTTGTGATTGTATCTGTATCTTTTAATCTGCTCTGCTGATACTAACATCTTACTCTATAATTTTATGACAGTAGCTTTATAGTATAATTTTAGGTCAGGGACTGTGATACCTCCTACCTTTTCTTTGTTTCCCAGGATTTCTTTTGATATTCTGGGTTTCTTTTGGTTCCAAATTAATTTGAGGAAAGTTTTCTCTATCTCTGTGAAGTATTTTAATTGGGATTGCATTGACTCTATAACCATTTGGGGTGTATGGCCATTTTCACAATATTGATTCTTCCTATCCAGGAGCATAGAATATTTTTCCTTATATCTTGATTCTTTGATTTTCCCATCCTTCTCCCCTCTTTGCCACCCCTTTTCTCCTCCTTATTTATTTCCATTTTTTCTTACTTTTTTAAATTTTCCATTCCTTTTTCCCCCATTCTCCTTCTCATCTGAACACTGCCTTTCTATTTAACAATATCTACTACACATTTTGATACTGATTTGCACTTTCAGTTTCTCATACCAGAGAAACCATGTGATATTTGAACATGTGCCCAATTTATTTCACTAAGACTATGATCAAGAAATGTCAAGTTCAGCCAGGTGTGGTGGTGCACGCCTGTAATCCCAGCACTTGGGAGGCTGAGGCAGGAGGATTGGTGCGAGTTCAAGACCAGCCTGGGCTACAAAAGTGAGCTCAAGGCCAGCCTGAACTGCATAGCAAAACCCTGTCTCAAAAATACAAAAAAAAAAAAAAAGAAAGAAATGTCAAGTTCATCATTCTTTATGGCTGAGTAGTACTCTGCTGCATAAAACGCATATCTTTATCTATTAATTGGTTGATGGACATTCAGGCTATTCCGAAGATCTAGCTATTACAAAGTGTGCTTCTATAAACACAGCTGTGCATATATCACTGTGGTATGATGCTTTTAATTCACTCAGGAAGATATCAAGAAGAAGAAGAAGTAGGTCAAATAGAACCTCTAGTTTCAGTTTTTTGAGACATCTCCACCCTGATTGTCACAATGATTGAACCAGTCTATATCCCCAATAACAGGAGAGGAAGATTCCTTTTTCCTCTAGAGCTCCCGAGCATTTGTTATTGGTTACTTTCTTGATAATAGCCATTCTTTCCAGAGTGAGATCGAATCTCAATGTTTTTTAATTTACATCTTATAAATGATCAGAGATGTTGAACATTTTTTTTCTTATATTTGTTTGCAGTTTGTGCTTCTTTACCTGAGAAGTGTCTTTTTATTTCAGACGGCCATTTTTGGATGGGGTCTTTAAATTTGAGACACGAAGTTTTTCAGCTCTTTATATATTCTAGATATTAGTCCTTTGTCTGAGGAATAGCTGGCAATCTTTTCCCCATCTGTGGGTTGAAGGAGACATTTTCCATGTGTTTGAGTAATGAGAGTTGGTTTTTCAACATCAGGACTTTGAATAGGGCTCAACTAATTCTTGAGCTATGTTACTAGTACCTAACAGGAAGGATACTGCTAAAGCAAGAATTTATCTCCTCCTTCCGCCTGAAAATGGCTGTAATACTATTTTCAATCAGCCAGGATACAGATGCCAGCAGTTTCAATAGGAAAGTAAGTACTGTGCTGGTGAGAAAGCTCTACGATCAAATCTTGGGGTTGGTGTTCCCTTCAGTTCTTGTTGTGTCTTCTGAGTTGCTAAACTACTTTACCTATGGGACGTATGGAGAGTCTGTCCATGACAGCAAGATTCAAGCATATGTTGTGCTTGTGACTAACATTCTTCCAGCCATTTATTGAGCATCCATTACAATTCTCTTCTCTAATGAGAGATAGACTCAGGAATGTGAGATTTTTTTTTTTTTGTTAATCTCTTGAAAGACCTTCCATGCTTGCTGAAGGAAAGCCATGTTAGTTGACCTCTAGACCACTTGACCTACCTCAGCAGAAAATCCGTGACGTATGTCCTGAGTCCTCACTGATCTTGAAGAGCTAGGGCCAAAATATTGGCAATCTTTTTGCCCTTCTTTTTCTCCAATTTTTGGTCTACAAACTTATATTGTTAACCCTTCAGAAGAAAAGCCTAGTGGTACTATTACTCTATAATATAAGTATTTAAGCTTACCATCACTGTCTTTCTGAATATCAAACATCTTAGACTTAGCTTGGAATTGGTATTATCTATCAATCACTGATATTCTAATAAATATCTATAGAATTTGATAAAAGCAGTTACACATTTTTACACAGAAATTTAGAAATCTAAGAATATACAAAATTGTAGCCTGTCAATCCTACAGCATTTTTCCTAGTCTCTCACTCTCATTTAATACCCTTTTTTGTTTCCTTGTAAAGGAACCATTTACTTGAAAGAAAGTATAGCAGTAAATGAAATTACAGTAGAAACAGCACATATCTAAAGGACCAGAATGACAGGCATTCCAAGCATAGTTTTAGTGTTACACATTGCTATCATCAGTATGATAAACCTGTTGGAGGTTTTTAGGACTGTTATCTAATTCATCATGTGCATCTTTTTGCTCCTTCTATGTTTCCTATGTTTTCTGCTTGAAGTTACTTCACTGTTTAACCCTTAATTTCCTTTATTTCCATTCAGCTGTGTTATGCTTCTCTATTTTTATTTCTACTTTTGAGTTCTTATACTTGACAGACTATATGATATTTACACATGTAGGTCTGGTTTATTTCACTTATGAGTATATGTTCAAGATACAACCATTTATATGTGAAGTCTTCTAGTTTATCATTCTTTATAGATGAGCAATAGTCCATTGTATAAAAAACCACATCTTTTTCAAACGTTCTTTAGATGATGGGCATTTTGTTGTTTCCAAGATTTGACTATTACAAATTGTGCTGCTATAAACATAGGTGCACGGATATCACTATGATATGATGCTTTCAGTTCTCTGGGAAAATTCCCAGTAGGGGTAGAGTTGGACTGAATGGGATTTCCAGTTCTAATTTTTTAAGGTGTATTTACACTGCTTTCCATAATGGAACCTGTGTTATAATATCCTATAACTCAGTACTTTCCCAAATTTTCTGTTCAAGGAGATTATGGGGCTACAAAGGAAAGGGATTGAAGATATATAGCGTGCCTAAGGAGAGTCACCTAGAGAGAAAACGTTCTCTCAGGCTTTCACAGAGAGCAAACTGGTCAAGCAATGACCATTACTCATCCAGATGTCTGATACTGACAACAGTTCTACAAAGCACTCTACATGGTTTCAAATTAAATCCTGAGGGGATTTGACTGACCTTGGGAGATACAAAAGTTACATGTTTTGTTATCTTTCTTTAACTTTCCCTTAACCGCTCAGCAGAAAAGTTTAACTATGAGCTATAAAATGTAGAGCTAGACTAGTATGCTGAGCTGTAAAAAGGCTTAAATCAACAGCTTCCAACATTGCGAGCTTTGACAATAAACTACTGAGATTATGGAACATTGGATTATGTATACAGCTACTTTGTTTCAGTTTAAGGAGAAGAAATTTTTTTACCAAAGGTAATTAGAAAAATTATCATGTCTACACCTTGTGCTCTGTATAACTACTAGGACAACAACATGCATTGTATCAAACATTGGGAATGTACTACTAACGTGTTTTGAAATTGTCCCATTGTTATATCTTATTAAAAGTAATAAAAATGATAAACATATAAATAAAAAGATAATCCATGATGTAGACCCTGGTACACAACTGCAGTATAGACAGGATAAGGAAAGTTTTATCAATTCCATTTTATTTTACTAGCACTGTACCATATATTCTGTCTTGGAAAATATAGCAGGTATTAAGCACATTATAAAATCTGCATAAAACCAGTAATTAGGCACATGTACACAAAATACAGAAACAGTGCTATAAAAGTATTTGTTTTGCACTAACTCTTTAAGCATTAATAAAGCCTAGAAATTTCCTGGTACAATTATATATATATATATATATATATATATATATATATATATATATATATTATATATATATATATTCCATTAACAAAAATAGATAATATATGATCCTTCTAATTATATGTTGGATTTCTCCAAGAACTCATGTTAGTATATATTATCATTCTCTTAGAAAGTCAAAAACATGAACCACACTTCTTTTTTATATACTCAACTAAATTCAATAATTCTGAAGCAAGACATCTTCAAGAATCAGGTTTCCTTCTGTTTTAAAGTCAAAGGCTGGAAACACTTATCCAGGGAGAAGTGTTAAAGAAGCAGTTGACAGTCAAATTTTAAAAGTCTGATCTCAGAAGTATGTTCCTTTTAAAGATATGACGGACCAAATTCCTTGTGCCTTGGAAGGATAGGCAAGCTTCACGCTAAGCACCGTTTTCAATTAGCACAGCAAGCCCCCTCTGTGCCCGCCTCGCTGACATACTTGGCAGCAAAGATTGTTTTCTGCCTACAGAACCAGTGAAGCCAGAAACACCCTGGCCACTTACCTATTGGAAGGAAGCCTAACTTTAGGAAAATACCACTTTTCATTTTATCTTAAGTGGACCTAACAATGGAGTTTCTACATGACGATATGAATCTTTTGCTACCATCGTGGGCTCTGGCTTCCTGTTACACATTCTGTTATTTTACTTGTGGTGATCTAAAAGCTATTCTTTATATTATTTAGAGTCTCCACCCTTTATAAAGAGGTAGGCTTATCTATGTTTTAATTTAATCTTTGAGCCTTGTTTGCCAAATTCCCATTTAACTCTCAAAACTTTTATCTAGGCAATAGTTTTTCATTCTTTTATCTTGAGGTTGAATATAAATAACCTCTTTTTTTTTCAGTTTTTCTCAATTGTAAAGCATTCCTTAGGAGTATGTGATACTCCAATGTACTCCTCAAAATAATATTTAACCATTCCAAATACATTTTTCCAAAGATTCTTTTTCAAAATGAGCAGCAAAAGAAAAAACTAATTTATAAGCAACATTTGCAATCATTTGTTCATAATCTCACATTAGGGAAATAGGTTTAAAAATAATTCCTTCCTCTACATAGAAGCATAATTTTACATCAAGTGGAGCCAGAGCCTAATTCACTGTCTCCTCCATGTATTCACTTCAGTTACTTCTGTCTATAGCAGAAAGCCACTAGCTGCCTAAAGAAAACACCCTTACACACTGTCCTATTCTCAGGAATGACTAGCAGTGGAAACAGACCTCAGCCAATTTTTGACTGCACATATGAGATACAATGCCCTCATTAATCATGCTCTTTCTATACCACTTTAACACACATAAAGATGGGTCACATTTCCTTTTGCTTTTATTTGCATCAGTTCATTTCTCTATCTCCCAATCATCCTATTCCTTAGTACTAGTGACTCGTTTTTTTCACCACTACTGTCCATTGTTTGGATTTGTCAGTCTGATGCACTGTAATCAGTCCTACTCCTGATTATTATTTGGTCACCCTCTGAAACACCAAGCAGAATTCACAGTGACTAAAGTAATACAGTAATTAAAAGCACACCATATGGACATTTTTCATTCTTAAATTTTCTTACCAAAACAGACACAAGGAAAGGCAAGAAATGTTTCAACATGATGTAGGCAAGAAGCCCACCAACGGGGAAGAAAAGAAACCTTGTAATTTCTCTTTTTCTTCAACCAGTATTTACTTCACCAGTCCGCATGCTGTTTAAAGTCTCTATACCCAGCCTTACCTAGAGCTTCCTAACCTTTTGCCTTGGAAATGCAATGTGTATTCCTTGGGATCTCACACCTGCTCCAGGAATGTCTTGTTCCTCCTCCTGGTCACTAAAGAGCTCCCTCATATGCTGCCTTAGCTCTATCCTATCCCTTTCTGGGACTTCTGACTTCTGCTTTCATGCTGCCATTCTTCTGGAGAGCCAGGAAATCCTGCTCTCTGCCCTTCATGCTGTATTCCTTGTGTTCTGCCTTACAGTACACATTCAGTAAGGCTCGCCTTTCCAGAAAACCAACTACATGCGCTGATCTTGGAATCTAAGAAACTTCTATAAGCCTCTCTTTAACATCACATTACTATCTCTACATTTCTAGGAACATGATCTTCAGAAAATTTGTGTGATTGGCCCAGGCTATACTTCAGTAGAAGTAGAGGAGGAAACCCCATTCACTTGCTTTTGAAAATCCCATCTGTTTCAGTGCACTATATTTCCCCTATCTTTGTTGTCTGTGCTGGAAAAACGGGAGCCCTGTGCACACTGGGCAAGCACTGGATCACTGAACTACATCCACCACTTCTGTTTCTTTAGTGAAAGTAAGGTTTTTAATGTCAGGGCTGTGTCTAATATCTTTATCTCCAATTTCTACTCTTGGAAGTGCTTACTGAATACTTATTTCTAAGGTTTATATTCAAATAAGATTGAAGTCTCTGACTACATCTCTACAGAGAAAGAGGATCAAGAGGAAGAAGAAAGTAAATTTAGCACTAAATCTTTTGTAGGTAATTCATAAGGTGAATGATTGGCAGGCATGATAATCCAGTGTTGACTACATATCCAATTACACAGAGATCTCTTGCCCGATTGCACAGTGTCAGGCTATAAGTACCTGATTTCCATGGACTGTTTCTGCTCATGGGGTGAGCTTGCCGAACCCACAGTAAATCCCCAGTGGATGTTAGAAATATTGTGGCAGCAAATGGCACTGTCATTTGGAGTGTCCAAAATGGAATGCACATTTCTAAAGTAAGATTTATATGTTTCTTTTCAACTGATGGGCTTACTTCAAAATTAAAAACTTTTACAAACTGAATTTTCTGAGAACTTAAGATAGAAAAATGACTTTATAATATCAGATTAGCCTCTGGACATAGGCTCCAATATGTCTGTATTTTATGACCCAGAATTATAAACAGGCTTATGACTGTTATTTCTTAACCTCTGTGCATCAGTTGTCTGTGATTAGTATAACAAAATACCTGAAAAAATAATTCAGAAGAAGGAATAGATTACTTTTCCTCCTAGTTTCGGGGTTATTATTCTGTGATCACAGATGCTGGTCATTTCTGAGTCTGAGAGGCAGAGATCAGGGCAGGGAGCACCTAATAGAGCAATGCAGCTTGCCTCATGTTGCCTTGGAAACAAAGAAATATAATCTGCTTTTATCATGAAGTGCTTTTCCCCCAAGCCCATTACAGTAGAATACATCAATGGGTTCGTCCACTGATGAGCTCAGGGCCCTCATGATTCAGTTGCCTCTCAGTGTCGTCCTTCTGGACAGTACTGCACTGGGGAAAAGTGAGCTTTCTTTCAGGGTGGGCTGCACTTCGGGCTGAAGTCATAATACAGTACTGTGCACCCAGAAGATGCAGTGCAAACTGCTGTCATGCTGTTCTTGGGAGAAGACGGGAAGCTGCCTATATGGAAAAGAGAAAGAGGGGTAAGATTGTATTATTTTTGAATAGTCTGCTATGGGAATCTCAGCCTGTAAAGAATAGGCAGGGCTTTGAGGGCTAAGTCGCATTTAAGTTACAGTCTGAGTGATCTTGAATAATACAAAAAGAAATAAAAAAGTGTCACCAGGACATGCCATGGTTTCTATGAGCCCTGAGCACACCCCAATCACTTAAACCTGTTATTATGATTTAGTTTTAGAATAACCCCCCAAAGGATCACATGTTAAAAGTTGAAGCTTTTGGAAAGGGACTCAATTACAGGGGTACTCTACACACTAGTGGATTCACTTACTGAAGAATTGAGAGGTGAATGTATTCTTAAGAAATGAGCTCTGGTCAAAATAGATGGGCAGCTGGGGTGTACGCCGCACTCCTGGGCTCACCTTCCCTCTCTCTGCTGTCTGGCTGCCATGATGTGGGTGCCTGTCCCCTGCTGTGCTCTTCTGCCAGGACTTTTTTGTCTTGATCTCCTCAGGCCATAGAATGAGTACACAAAGTCAACGAGCCAAAATCAGCCTCTCTACCTAGAAGCTGTGGACATTGGGTAGCTTGTCCCAATGACAGGAAAGAAAGTGAGACCTTAGCCACACCTATTCTCAAGCTAAGAAATTCATGTTTCTCTCTTATCAGTTGTACTTACTGGTCAGGTGTAAATATTTGTCCAGTTCTTCTACATTATTCCATATGAAAATTCACTTAAGAAAATCTTAGTATTGTTTCCTTCAGAATCCTCTGTAAGTTTGTCTTGTCTTCTCTGAGAGACAGTGTATGTGTGTGTGTGTGTGTGTGTGTGTGTGTGTGTGTGCATACATGTGTATATATGTGAGAAAGACAGAGGTACTTAGATAAAGTTTAGAGCTCAAAGTTAAATTATTTAGAAAGGGCATTTTACTACAAAATGGTCCTTCATTTATATCTCCCTTGTTTGTTTTGTTTTTCCAGAGATGGGTGCTCTATTTCTATTCAAATATTATAGGTGCATGAATTCATCAAAATAACCCAAGATAGTTCAATAGTCCTTAATAGTAATGGGTTATCAGCAGAACTGGTCATGTCAGAAGTTGTTGACTTAAGCCTTTTAAAGCTCAGCATATTAATATAGCTTTTTTTTTTTTTTTTAGTTTTTATATCTCATGGGTAGACATTTCTGCTAAGTGGTTAAGACCAAGGTAAAACAAAACCTATATAACTTAAAATGTAACTTTTGTATCGGGCAAGGTCAGTGACATCCCCTCAGGACCAAGAAACCAAGTACAGAGATTTGTATATCTTTTGTCAGACATCTGGATAATTGAGTGTCATTGCTTGACCACTTTGCTCTCTGTGAAAGCCTGGTAGAATGTTTTCTCTGTAGGTGACTATCCTTAGGTACACTATTCAGCATGGACCACTTTTTTCTGTAGCTACATAATCTCCCTGATCAGAAAATTTAGGAACCATTGAGTTACAAGGTGTTACAGTATAGGTTCTCTTATTTCCAGAGAACTCACTGATCTTGAAGGGCTAGGGTCAAAATATTGGCTGTCCTTGTAGCCCATCTTTTCCCCTAATCTTTTGGTCTGCAAACTTAATTTATTAACCATCCAGACGAGAAGTTTAATGATATTATTACCCTATAACATAGGCACTTGAGCTTTACATCACTATCTTTCTGAGTATCAAACGCCTTAGACATAACATGGAACAGGTATTTTCCAACAATCATTGCTATTCTACACTTTAAATACCCATCGAATGTATTTTCAAGTACTACTCTTGAGAGAGAGAATGACAGTAACTGACTTTACACCAGGAGCAGTACATATCAAAAAAGACAGGAGTTACATGTATTCTAAACAGTTTTAGTGTTACATTGTGCTATAATCAATATGCTGAACCTTTTGAAGGTTCTTGAGACCAATATCTGATTCATCCTGTGTACATAAGTGTATGATTTTGATATTGATATGTTTTCTTCTTTATCTGAATGTAAAGAAACAATCACACATTTTTACACAGAAATTTAAGAATCTAATTATATACAAAATTGTAGGAAAAAGCAGCTAGGCTAGATATATAGCTACTTTCTCTTAGTTCAATGAGTAGAAAGATTTGTACTAATAGTGCTCAGACAAGATAGCATGTCTGCATCTTGTACAATCAATAACTACTATGAAGACAACAATATGCAATGTATTAATTATTGTAACTATCCTACTACCCTGTTTTGAAACTGTCTTATTGATATTTCTTTCTCATTAAAATTAATAAAAGTTTAAGAAGAAAAACATTTTGTTTAGCTGAGTATACTCAGTTCCTATTCATTCAAATGTTTTCTGAGCTTGTCTTTTTCTGAAATTTGATTAATAATGATAAATGTCCATAACATCTGTATTTGAAGAGAAAGTAAAATGCTTAAATCCAGACATCCACGTTAATAGAATTATAAGATTATTTACATGAACATACAATAATCTTCAAGCATCTGTCTATATAGTAGAACAAATGAAAGGATGCAGGATTATAAGCCTATTCATGCTTCTATGGGGTAGTCTCAAAAACCTCTTCTACAGAGGCTAACAATATAAAGTACATGACATTATACACAATAAGGCCATAGTGTAGTCAACACCCTACAATAAAAATAGCTTGTAGCTGTTATATTACCAACAATATGCTGCTTGTAAATGGTGATCAGCACATGAAGTGTGTGTGTTTGTGTGTGTGTGCATGTGTGTGCATGCATGTGTGTGCATGCATGTGTGTGCATGTGTGCATGTATACTTTTTATTCAAGAGAATAGAAAAAACGTCCTCCTTAGCTACTTAGAAGTTATGGAGATTAAGTCACTTGTCGTCTATTCTTCAAACCAAAAATGTTAAGAGATATTTCTTTATTCTAAGCTTATAATCTTACCTAACAAATTGCCATTTTATTTTGGCCATGATCAGACACAGCTAAGAGAAAAAAAAAAGTGCACTATTATTAGGATTAACATTTTAAAAATTATATGTAAGTATTAAATTCTCAAAAAACACTTAACAAGAAGAAAAGAAGAATAGAAAAGTGAGCGGGAGCTGAAGAGACAGGAGGCAGAACAAGGCTGAGGAGGACAATAGAGGCCCTGGAGCAGGGGCAGAGAGGGAAGAGTGAGGAGTGGCGATACACAGAGAGGAGGCAGAAGGGGCAGATGGCACAGGGCGGAAGGAGCAGGGAGCAGGCACATTCTACATGCCACTGACACCTAGACATAGAGCAATGAAATGTATGAAGAGGTTGGCAATGAAATGTATGAAGAGGTTGGCCATTTCTACTCTGTCATTACTTCAAGCTGGAAGAGGCTGAGGCAAAAAGATCCCAAGTTCGAGGCCAGCTTGAGAAATTTAGCATGACTATATTCTAATGATTTTTTTAATTATGAAAGGGCTGGTGATGTAGCTTAGTGGGACATCACCCTTGCATTCCGCCCCCAGCATGAAGAAGAAGGATCTGGAGGGGCAGAGGAAGGGAGGGGGAGGAGAGGAGGAAAGTGCTGTCCTCAGCAGAGCCAGGAAGAGGCTTAGGTTAAATATTGCCAGAAGGGTTTCAAGACATGGCAAGCATTCAGTCATGGACAAATAGCAACCATTTAAGCTCCATTTGGAGAATATTAAAGATATATAGGTAATAATATTTATTAGTATTTTAAATACAATTCTACCTACAGGTTGATGGATACAATCACTCAGCAGGGTCCTTTTGTACCAGAGGACAAATCATATTTGACTCTTCGTTGGAACATTGTTTGGCAGGTATGAGAGAAAGAGTGAGAAGCAACAAGAGCATTTATCTAAAGAAAACACATTATGATGGATAGTCTGTGTTGATTCATAGTGCTTTTCAATCTGACTCAGTAAGTTGGTCTGAGTATGTGTGCATTTCTGTGATAGATTACAACCTCTATTTATTTTAACCCTATCTATTCATGGATTTATAATGACAGCTATATTTAAACCTTATTAAGAAGTTAGAAACTTAATCAGAAAGGAGTTACATTAAATGACCAAGATAAGCAGAAGAGAGAGAAATTTTCCTTGCCTAAATCTGTTTGCAAAGTAAAATTAGCAATGAAGTGCCAATGAGTTAGAAGATGTAGAAAAGTACAGGTTAATCATCGCCAATACTAAAATCAGAAATGTTAAATGCTACCAAGTCTGACATTTTGAGAACATAGACATGTTACCCTGAGTGAAAACTTCTGTACTTGAGTTTATGTGATAGTTCACAGATAAAGCAATAAATATGTCCTGCAAAATTTTCTTCCAGTAACGCAGAGCTAAA
>PVJA010025520.1:0-30674 GCA_004027025.1 Myocastor coypus
TTTTTTTTTTTTTTTTTTTTTTTTTTTTTTTTTTTTTTTTTTTTTTTTTTTTGTGTCTTTTTGAGACAGGGTCTCACTATGCAGTTCAGGCTGGCCTTGAGTTCACTTTTGTAGCCCAGGCTGGTCTCAAACTCCCACTGATCCTCCTGCTTCAGCCTCCCAGGTGCTGGGATTACAGGCGAGCTCCACCACGCCTGGCTCAGACATGTGTTCTTGATAACCTTGGACCAGTTATTCTGCTGTGTAAGACATACCATCCTTATTTAAGTATGTAGGCTAATGTAGAGAATCTCTTTTTTGTTGTGAAGTTGGTTGTCCTTGACTTCACTGTACCCTAGCAGGTCTCAAACTCACAGTGATCCTTTCTCCTCAGCCTGGGAATCTTTTTGTGCTCTTTTGTACCTTAAGGACAGCTTTCAAGTTAAGAGTCAGACTGATCTAGAAATAGGAGTATTACAAATTTCTTGCAGAATGGAAACTTGATGGCTTGGACAGGTGTCATTCATATATTTGGTACAAGTTCTCACTATGCAGCTCAAACTCATAGTGCTCTTCCCGTTTTCCGCCTCCCCAGAGCTGGGATTACAGGTGTGCACCATCATGCTCAGTCTTGTTTGCCAGCTCAGGGACATGGCCAGTGGCCTGTGGTGCTGGGGATTGAACCCCTGTCCCTGTGCTTGCCTAAGCAGGTACTTAGATCACTGAGCTGTCTCTGAGGCCCCCCAGGTTTCATTTATAATGAGGTTAGAAGTTGCTCTTAGGTATTAATGGTACCTTTAACAATAGGTTTTATCATTCAAATGTAATATGTAGAGCAATAATAACTAAACTCTAATGAAAAGTAGGACTTGTTCAATGTCTTGTGTCATACCTAGAAGAATGAATCCCGATAAAAACATAGGTATGCACCTTTAATCCCAGCACTTGGAAAGCTGAGGCAGGAGGACTGATGCAAGTTCAAGGCCAGCCTAGGCCACATAGTGAAATCCTGTCTCAAAAAAAAAAAAACAAAAAAAAAAAAACAGAAACATAGATAAAATCAATCTGAGGTCAAGAAGGAGTTAGGGAGAAAGGGGAAAGAAATTGCAGTTCTCTTGTCATTTTACCATTTTAGCTTGTCATCTCTGGTTGTGGTTGTTCTTCCCCTTGGTACCAGAAATTGAACTCAGGTGATTGTACTTGCCAGGCAGGCACAGTGTCACTGAGCTACATCCCCAGCCCTAGTTTATCATCTCTGGAAAATACTCTGTTGCAGTAGTTTTTTGTTTATTTGTTTGGTTTTGATTGTAGTTTTGAGTCAAGGTCTCACTGAGTAGTCCAGCCTAGCCTTGAACTTTATATTATTATACCTCAGCCTCCCAAGTGCTGGGATTATAGACAGTGCTCCTCTGTCCAGCTGGGTGTATCTTTTTGGAAAATTTTATTTCCTAGTAGTACAATTCCAATTGTAAAGTATAAGGTGATGTTTAATACTTGTACATTTTCTTTCCAGGCCTCCAAAGAAGAGTGATAGTGGGGTGGGTTCTTCTGTATAACAGAAGTTGTGTGGATATAACATACTATTTCTGAGACTTTGTGGGTGTGAGCATGCAGAATAGATCATATTCATGAGTTGTCTCTTTAATCTCAGACAGAAGCATTGAAATGTGTGGCTCAGGCTAGCAAGAACAGATCACTGGCGGATTTTGAAAAGGTGAGCATGGTTCTGGGTTGGTGTGGAATGGGTAGAAGGGGACATTTAAAGATATTTATAGTTTCACAAACAGTTGGAAAGATAGTACCAGATGCCCCACCCTCGGGGTGCACTGAGATGGCGAGACTGGGTGTGGCGTCACAAGCCTGTAATCCCAGAGCTTGAGAGGCTGAAGACAGGAGAACCACTATGAGTCTGATTTGTGCAGTGAGACCCCGTAGACCCTGTACTAAATACATAAAAAAATAAAAAAAGCACCAGGTGATCCCAGCTATCCTTTACTCACTGTGGTATCAAAACCAGGAAATAAACACTTTCATACAATGAGTTGATTGAGATTATATATCATTTACATGTAATGTTCTGTTTTAAACACTTGAAACAGAAGTTCAAGCTTTTAATGACAGAGTTGTTAGCTTCATTTTGTGGTTGAGGGAGCTGCAAGTCAGAAGCATGCCAAGAGTCATGCAGTAATTTGTATCATGGCTTAACCTCGGGCCTAGGGCTTGTTCCCCCAGAACTGTCTTAGGTATTCCCTTAGCACCAGAGAGTCCAGTTCTGTTCCTCCTCTGTGAATAGTCAGCATGTACCCTGATGTGCCCATTTGGCCTGAATGAAAGTTTCTCAGGATGATATTGTACAATTTCTTTGACTCCCGTGCCTTTTGCTCATTATTTGGTAAGTTTCAAGAAGGGAAGTGTGGGCCAGTAAGATAGTTCAGCGGGGCCTCGAATGCCGTGCTGGCCCTGCCCTTTGAGTCCCTGCATGGTGGCACACATCTGTAATCCCAGAACTGGGGAGGCTGAAAACAGGAGGCTCACTATGAGCACGAGTGAGGTACATAGTGAGACCCTGTATCAAATATATAAATAAAAAAAAGGAAGCATTTTTTAAATCTTTAGGACAAGATCTGTGTATATTCATTTCTGAATGTCTTTTTTTTTTTTTTTTTTTCAGTCTTAGATAATAATCAACTTAAAACCTAGATCCAGAAGGAAAAACAGTATGGATGGAGACTGGCTCTTACCATCCTTAAAATGCATTATTGATGCAGGTCCATACAGATCTTCTTGCCCCTTACTTGGCTTAATTTGTCTGCTTTTTTTTTTTTTTTTAAACCCCATAGCATAGCCAGCATGAAGCTGGTGTATTAAGACTGTTACTAAAGGGAAATGCTTCATACATATGAATAGAGTATAGACGATTTTATCTCCAGATTTAGCATGTTTGATTGAACCACCTTTTTTTGGCGTGGATGCTTTGAGATAGGGTCTCACTCTAGGCTTAAATTGCATTGATCTTTTTGCCTCAGCCTCCTGAGTGCTGGGATTACAGGCAAGTGCCACTATACCTGGCTTTTAAAAATTTATTGTAGCCGGGCATGGTGGCTCACACCTGTAATCCCAGCACTCAGGAGGCTGAGGCAGGAGGATTGGTGTGAGTTTGAGACCAGCCTGGGCTACAGAAGTGAGCTCAAGGCCAGCCTCAACTGCATAGCGAGACCCTGTCTCAAAAAGACAAAAAAAAAAAAAAAAAAAAAAAAAAAAAAAAAAAAAAAAAAAAAAAAAAAAAAAAAAAAATTATTCTACATGATTCCTTGGAAACAAGGTTCTGTGATCATGTATTTGGGAAATACTATGACCAAACAAACTTAGATACTTTTCTTTGTGTTGTAGACCTATAATATCACTCATATTTCTTATAAAACTCTAAAATCTAGTTGTAGACTTCAGCATTTCCCTTTAAACTAAAAATTTGTTTTTCTTCTTTTTTTGTATTTTCAAATAGGATGTCACTGTGTAGTTCAGCATGGCCTTGAATTCATGGTAGTCAAAAGAGTGATGATGCTCTTATCTCAGCCTCCTGGGAGCTGGGATATACTTGTATATGACCACACTATTCAGGTGTACACTGCCACACCATCCAGCTTAACCTCAAAACTTTTAAAATACAGGCTTATGTAGTTAATCTGGTTTGCCAGTGGTGTTGCTGTTGTGGTTTAGGTGATATGAATTGTTGATATGAAGTTCTTGTGCAGAAAGATGGTTCTTTTAGTGTTTTTTTTTTTTTCCTTTTTATTTAATTAATTTATTTTTTGTGGGGGTACTGAACTCAGTACCTTGCACTTGCCATGCAAGTGCTTAAGCCACTGAGCTATCTCCCCAGTCCGTTTTTTTTTTTTTTTTTAAGTTCTTAACATTAGTTTTTCCTTTCCTTTGTTTCTCCTTTCTTCCCTTGTCTTTTCTCATCTTCCCCTCTTTTGGGATTTTGTTTATGTAACCCAACATGGTCTCAAACTCTCCGTCCCCTGCCTCACCCTCCTTAAGTGCTGGATTGTAGGTGTGCACTACTATGTCTATCTGACATTTCCTCTGCTCTCCACTCTGTCCTGGCTTTTCTGTCATCTCTTCCAGTCTTACATGCCCTCATTAACCGTGGGGAGTGTGCTTTTAGTTTCTTTTGTGCCAATCTCTGCTGTTGGCTTTTGCAGGCCTTGACAGATTACAGGGCAGAGCTCCGGGATGACCCAATCATCAGCACACACTTGGCCAAGTTGTATGATAACTTACTGGAACAGAACCTGATCCGAGTCATTGAGCCTTTTTCCCGAGTACAGGTAAGAACCCTCCTGGGACTCAAGCTGTCTCTGGCCATGTGTTCTCATTAGAGCCACCTTCCACATCTGTCCAAAGTAGAAGCTTATTTCTAAGACCTTGTGAGCAGGAGGCCACCTAGGTCTTGGTTCATCTTGAGGGAGATGAGTGGAAGGTGCCTGTGGGATAGGGACTTGTGGGACGGCATCTCAGTTATTTTTTTCTTATTGCCGGGACAAAATATCCAAAGTCCCAAATTAAGGAAGGAAAGGTTTACTTAACTCACATTTAGCTGAGGTTTCATTCCATACTTGGCTGGCTCCAAGGCAGAGTGGTGCATGACGGAGTAGCAGTTCATGGTGGCAAAACCCAGCAAGAACAAAAAGGCAGGAGCAGCAGTAAAGAGCGAGCCCCTCCCTTCCTTTCGTTTCATTTCAGTCTATCTCCCCCCAGGGTGAATGTAGCACTCACACCTATAATCCCCACATTGGATCATGAACTAATCGCAAACTCTAGAAGCCTGCCCCAGTGACTGCATGAGGCTTTGGAGAGACAACTAGACACAGTGCCATCTTTGCCTTGCTTACTCACTGTGTGGTAAACAAACATTCTGTATCTCAAGCACGTGGGACAGTGAGTGTTTTGTGTGGAGTGAGGTAAGGCAGACAGATGGACAGCACAGGAGATGTAAGCACAGCCAGAGAGAGAAGGTGGCTCTCTAGAGATGAGACACTGGGCAGACTCAGCAAACCTCCCCGCTCCACCCCATGTTAGAGGCAAGAGTAAAAGTTTCAGTGTTGGTGTCTCTTCTGCCTTTTCTTTTAGATTGAACACATATCTAGCCTCATCAAACTCTCCAAGGTAAGGAGTTGAGAGGCCTTCTGGGTGTGGGGGGCTGGCATTTGGACCTGATGGGCTTATTGGCACTCTCATGCTGCTCAGTGGGGCTGGGGAACATGGGTTCAGTGCTGGAGTTACATTGTTGCTGTTTTGTTTTTAGCGTATTTCCTTGAGACCTTTTCTATAACCTTTGTGTCTGGGTAGCCCCTAACTAGTGGTTACTATTCCTTTAATCATGTGCTTTGATTTTAGGCTGATGTGGAAAGGAAATTATCACAGATGATTCTTGACAAGAAGTTTCATGGTGAGTAACAGTGACACAGGCCTGGGGGCTGGTGGTGCGATGAGATGGCTGAAGAAATCTGTCTATAGACAAGGTCTTGCAGGATAGTTTAGGATTGCCTTGAGTTCACTGTGTAGCCAGGCTGGCCTCATGTTGGGTATAGGTGTGTACTACCATGCGCAGCATGAAGTGGTACATCTTTAAAGGTGTTCTGTTTGTTTCTCCTCATGGATCCCTGAGGCTGGGAATATAGCTTAGCAGCATAAGCATCTGCCTGGCAAGCACAAGGTCCTGAGTTTGATCCTGTGGTACAAAAAAAGATTGCCCTGATAGACCCCTGGGATTTTGACCCTCCTCTCCAGGAGAAGACTGTACTAAACTGGGTGTGTTGGTGCGTCCTTGTGACCCTAGCACTGGAGAGCTGAAGCAGGAAGAGCCATAAAAATTCAAGATCAGTTTTGACTACCTAGTTTAGGGCAAGCCTTAGTGAGAGCCTGTCCTAAAAAAAAAAGGAAAAAGAAAAAAGGTACTAAACATGTGCAAAGGGAACAAGGCAAGATCTGTTTCCTTTTCTGAAGAAAGTAAGGTAGGTAGGGAGTAAGCTGCTTTACATTGGCTTTTATGTCTAATCTCTTTTATTTGGGTTGCCCTTGTGTTTCCTACAGGGATTTTGGACCAGGGTGAGGGTGTCTTGATTATTTTTGATGAACCCCCAGTAGATAAAACTTATGAAGCTGCTCTGGAAACAATTCAGAACATGAGTAAAGTAGTGGATTCTCTTTATAACAAAGCCAAGAAGCTGACATAGGTGAGTGTCAGCTCTGGGAACCAGGACTGGGCAGCGCTGCCATTTGCCTACAAGACTGAAAGCCTCCTAGTGCCCTGCGGCCTCCCGATTGACACTGCCCTGTCTTCTTTTGCAGAGTTGGATCTGTAGCGGTCCTTTGGAGAGTGTGTGTGGCGGGAGAGTGAAACCTTGGGGGAAAGTGCTAGGAGATTCTTTTTTCTTTTTGTTCTACTTTTTGCTCAGAAAGTTTTTAAATCCTCATTTGGTGCATCTATATTCCAGCCAATTGGTGTGCCAGTTTTCATGTAATCTACTGGCCCAACTTGGGAGTGGGGAAATTGCTTTAAAAAAAAAAGAAAAAGAAAAAAAAATATTCTAAATAAAAGGAAAAAAGGCTTACACTACCTAAAGCTGTGCTCTCTGCCTCCTGGGAGAGGGCCGCAAAGCCAGGCACCAACCACTGGGGGTCCTGATCCACCCGCTGGGCGCCGACTCTCCTCTTCAGAATTGGGTGTTTGCTGACCATCAAAAGCAATGACTTTTTATTCTGTTTGTACTGAACCAAAACAAACAACTGTGTATAGACTGCTGTTTTCTTTTTTATTTGAAATGAGGCATTTTGGTGTTCCTTCCCCTGCCATCTGGCCTGTCTACCTGTTCCTACTCCTCCTACCATTGGCTCCCGAAGAAGAGCCGAAGGTCGCCAGCCATGGTGCCGCGACGGCAGCAGCAGCAAGCAGCAAGCAGCAAGCAGCGGCACTGCACAGCTCCGCTCTGACCTGTGAAGGAATGGGTACAAGACCAGGAGCCAGTGCCCACCACGGCCACACAGGGAGCAGTGTGGGCCCTCAGCCCCCAGGGGGCCTGCTGTGCATGTGGCTTTTTTTTTTTTCTAACACAGTAACTAGATTAGATGTCAGTGTTTTAACTGCCTCTCTCTCCTCTGCTCTTCTCTCTTTCTCTTTCCCTTCTCTCAGCCAGGAGGCCGTCTCCTGCCCCATCCTCCCCTTCAGAGAAGTTGGACTATCTGAATTCCATCAGTTTCTCCCTGTCCCACTCCTCCTACTGTCAGATGGATTTATTTCTTTTTTAAGCAGTGAACATTGGAAATGAGATTGTGGGGTGTGGTTTTTCTTTTTTCCTTGTTGGGTTTTTGAGCAACCTCATGTGCCCTTCCCAGGGAGCTTCCTTATTTACCTCTTAGAACTCAAGTGGATGGGAGGTGGAGCACTGTATCCCAGCATGCTTTGTTTTCTGATGTGATTACACAGCGAGGCTTTAATGCCATTGGGGCAGATGAGCTTCTGCATCTCCGCCATGTTCAACTGTATTTTCTTCTGTCATCTCTGTCTTTTTCTTTTCCTCTCCCCTTCCTCATGCCTCTTTCCTTCTGGCCTCTTTTTCTTTGCCTTTCTCAGATTATCCTTCCAGGTTTTCGTAATAAATTTATATTTTGTAAAAGGATTTTGTTGTACCAGATTTTGCATCTTCACTGAACCTGACTGGCTTTATTTTCCTCTTCAAAATCAGGTTTTGTTCTCACCATCTTTGCCCGTTGTGTCCAGTCACTGTTTTGGTTTTGGCACCATCAGTATCAAATGTACAAACGGTTCTTGCTAACCAACACCAGGTATATCTGATGTTCAGATGAGTTCCAATAAAAATAATTTTTTTTTCAAGAGGTGTCCTTTCTTGGGGGCTGGAGGGTTTCCAAGCAAGTTCAGACTCGGTAGAGCCCAACAGTGGTCTAACCCTTTAGATTGGCTAGAGGTCTGCTAACTCATTAGTGGGCGTTCTTTAGCCACATTTGGAATCTAGATGTGGAGGATTTGGGTAGGAAACTGATCTGTAAGGTCTGGAATGAGAACTGGAGCTCAGGTAGCCCTGATTTTCCAAGACACTGCGTCTGGTGAGGATACAGGGTGAAGGGGAGATGCTTCCAGTCCATGTCCTTCTGGGTGCGACAAGAATGATGCTTCTGTGGGAGGTGAGCGTGAGAGGAGGTCGCTAGGAAGTGTTGGGGGTGTGGGTGCCAGCGTCCTGATGTGCAACTGTAGTTTACCTCACTTTTGGAATCTTCAAAAGGTTCTTCTGAGGGGCTTCTGGGGGTCTGCCAGCTCCTTTCCAGTTAGTTTTTCGTGATCATGGTATCTCCCCTGCCGGGTAAGTATATTTCCAGTTAATTTTTCTAGTCATAGTGTACTTGGAAAAAAGAGGTCCTTTTGTTTTTTTTCAAAATGCAGATAATTTATTGGAAGGTAGGGAGGGGGGAAGAGGAAGAAATAGCTGGGAGACCACCACTCTAGATGAGCAGGGAGTACTTAAAAGGAATATTCCTAGAAAAAGTTTTGCTTCTATAAAGATCTTTTAAAAAAAATACTCCATGAGCCAGGTGTGGTGGTGCACGCCTGTAATCCCAGCCCTCGAGAGGCTGAGGCAGGAGGCTTGGTGAGAGTTCGAGACCAGCCTGGGCTACAAAACTGAGCTCAAGGCCAGCATGAACTGTACAGTGAGACCCTGTCTCAAAAAGACAAAAAAAAAAAAAGAAAGAAAGAAAAAGAAAAAAATAATACTCCATGGAGACATAATGCTGGAGCAAGGGAGAGAGGGTTTCCTAACCTCAGGCCCTTTGCTGTGCTGGCCTCTAGACCTGGGCCGTCCAGCATGCAGCCACTGGCCATGTGCTACTGGCTTGCCCTGGGGAGGTAGCGAGTTCAAACTTGTGCTGCAAGTGTAGACTCAAACCAGATCTTGAACTTAGTATAGAAGGATATAAGTTCAGTAACTTCTATGTATGTTGAAATATTTTGGGTCTGTTGTGTTAAATAAAAATACTGTTTAAGCTCACCTGTTTCTTTTTACTTTTTTAAAATGGTCACTAAAAATACCAGGCTTGCTCTGTGGTTTGTAATCATGACTCGCACTGTCCATCTGCTGGGCAGCGCTGCTGTACCACAAGGACTGGCAGTTGTGCCCCTGCTTCCTTGCATGGGCTAATGGCATGGGTGGGACCCAGCTGCCCATGGCTGGCCTGGGCATGGGTTTTCCCAGAGAACACTCATCCCTGTGATATGGAGGGTTGCTTATGTGTCCGTGAGACTGTAGGAGTGTGCTGCCCAGCCCAAGGTGGCTGCTCTGCTGCCCTGGCAGGTGCAGAATTAATGTAATCTGTGCTGCCCCATAGGGCCACTAGATGTTGCTCTGCGATCCCTGAAGAAACAAAGACTTCAGGAACTAGGACTCAGCCCAGCTGCACTTGAAACCTTTTGTGGGAGCTGTAGCTGCCTGTGTTCTTGGTTTGCCTTCCTTAGTGTAGCATTGGAAGTGGATTGTGCAGAACTCACTTCAGGACTTCCTGCAGTGTTGCATAGGTGCTCTGGCCCAGCAGGGCAGCTCACAAGCAGCTGGCCCTTAGGCAGCTGGAGACAGGCTGGAGGGTAAGCAGGCTGACTGACTGATAATGCCGGAAATTGGAGATCTTCCCTGCAGTTGTCTGGTGGGCAGGGTTGCAAAGAAAACAGCTTAGGTCACTTGGCTGGCTCTGCCTTTGGGGCCCTGATTCTGCAATTTTAGGCAGACTTGCCCTTTTTCTTTGAGATTCTGATTGTTGCAGTGATAGGAAATGGAGGTAGGGAGGTGGTGGTGGGGTAAGTGAGCAGAACTGTGCCATCTTAAAACAGGCTTAACAGAGCCAGGTGTGGTGGCGCACACCTGTAATCCCAGCACTTGGGAAGCTGAGACAGGATCAGTGTGAATTTGAGACCAGCCTGGGCTACAAAAGTGAGCTCAAGGTCAGCCTGAACAGCATAGCGAGACCCTGTTTAAAAAAAAGAAAAGAAAAGAAAAAACAGGCTTACCAGGTACATCTGAGAGGGGGTAGGTTTTCTTTACAATCTTCCCTCAGTCCTTAGCAAGTAGGCTGGCAGTGCCATCTCGTTCCTGCTCTGCTACAAATACCACTTTGCTTCAGACAAATGTGAAGAGGTTAGTGTTGGTTTATAGAGAGCTTTATTTTTCTTCTCTTTTTGGAGACAGGGTCTTGCTATGCAGTGCAGACTGGTCTTGAACTCATGGCAATTCTCCTGCCTCAGGTTCCTGAGTGCCAGGATTACAGGTGTGTGCCACCACTCCTGGTTTTGGGAGCTCTTTTTTTGCAGAGATTGGCTGGCTGAACAAAGGCAAGAGGACATGAATTTGCCTTGAAAGGGTCTGGGTAAATGTGGGCTGCTTTGGTTGAAAATGGTGGGAAAAGGGCTGGGGAGATAGCTCCGAGGCACAAGCGCCTGCCTGGCAAGTGCAAGGTCGTGAGTTTGAACCCCAGTCCCGGAAAAAAAAAAAAAAAAGAAAAGAAAATGGTGGGAAGGAGCTTGGTATTGCCTACTGTGAACTCATAGCTAGAACTGAAATTTGGTTACAGGTAACTGGGTGGGCCCAGGTTTGTGAAGGCATGGATTCCAGGTTTAGGATCTGGCTGTAATTTGGGAAAGAAAAGTGTAATTGCTTAACTAGAGACATCTGTGGCCAGCTGAAGCTGGGCCTCTACACTAGAGTCTAAGGAAGAGACCAGCATTCAGCTTTCCTTAGAAACAAGATGTCCAGCCGTGGGACCTGAAGAGTCTAGATTACTGCATATTTCTTGAAATGAGGGGAAGGAAGGGTAAGGACAGCCCCATCTGCAGAGCAGGTTGGGTTGTGTATGTGGTTGCCATACAGTTTATCTCCACCAGCACTTAGGAGGCAAAGTGGACCTTTAAGAGGTAGCTGAGTCATGGAGGCTCCACCCTCATGAAGGCTTTAATATGCTTCCCGCCAGAGTGGGTGGTTGTCTTCAGAGGGGTTGTTATAAAGGCTGGCACCTTCCCCCTTCCACTCGTGCACGCTTGCTTGTTCTTTAGTCTTTGCCATGAGTTGAAGCAGGTGAAGTCCTTACCTGAGCATATCCTGCTGTGGGGTCTAGGCGGTGCCCCCTGCAACAAACTGAGCAGAATACATCTATGTTTTTTACAGATTTCCCTGGGTCGGGTGTTGTGTTCTAGGAAAAGAAAATAGACTAAGCTGTAACGCAGACATTCAGGGCTGTGGAGAAGGCAGCCCTTGGGAGCGGAGCAGTGCGTGCTCCCCTCCATGTGAGCACAGCCCATAAAGGCGTTCAGTTGTGACTGCTGACAGAAACTTCTGGGTAGTAAAGAAGCTAGCATTTAGGGGCTCGGGGGAACGTTGATCAGGTAATATCAGACTCCCATTTTCGTGCCGCCCAGATCGGCTGGCAGAACTGGCGTAAGCTGACAGCCTAGCAGGCAGGCGCCTTTAGTATTTGGGTGTCAGCCCCTTCGCCAGAGCGCTGCCTCATTTTAGAGACAGAGATTATCATCTGGGTTCAGATGTGGTTTGTGTTTCCCCACTTACCAGGTTTGTAGTCAGGTTTGAATCAATCTCCAGAACCAAACTAAAACGAATGAATAATAAACAGCCTTTGTGAAGGATGTAGACTTGTGTCTGTGAGAGGAATGGAACCAGAATGGCTCTGGTATGTTTTCAAGTTGCATATATTTATAATGGAAAACATATAAATCAAATGGATTAGGAGCTAGTTGGAGACACAGCTGCTTCAGGTTTTAACAGATTGAGAGGGTGTGGTAGCTTCTAGGTCTCCTTCATGGCTTTAGGACAGTCTGTCTCGGGCCGCGGCCCTACAAAGGGCTCTCAGGTCCTGTCCGCTCTGGTGTGCGGATGCCGGTTGTCTGATGGAGTAGCCCAAGCTGTCCGTGCCTTTCGGGCCTGGTTTACGAGCCGTACCCCAGCGGCCGCGTTGATCTGGAATGAGGGGACCAGCGCTCATCGAGGCGGGCGGCGGCCGGGACCACCCCCCATCCTTGCCCGGCAGCTGGGACCCGGCGGCGGGAACAAAGGCAGCACGTGGCGGGGCGGGGCGGGGTCGGCCCAACCCTCGCCCCCTCCCCCAGCGCTCCCCACATCTGACGAGCTGGGCCGCGCGGGCGCCAGGGACACCCGCGACCCGGCTGCCGCGGAGCAGTGCGGAAGGGGGTGGCGCCGCGGGGCGGGGCGGGGCAGGCGCTGTCCGCGCCGCCGCCGCTGCCACCGCCCGTTCCGGCTCCTAGATGGGGTTAGGAGACTGGAGGCGTCTGAAGCTCGTGGCCGCATCTGCCGCACCGTGTACGGTTCGTACTGAGGACGCCGGCAGCCGCGGCTCACGAAAAGACTAGGCCCGCCGGGGCCGTCGCGCGCGCCCGAGCGGGGCGCCTTTGAGGCGCGTGCCCGGGCGGGGGCGGGAGCGGGAGCGCGGCGGCGCGGGCGGGCGGCCGCGAGGGGGCGGGGCCGAGGCGCCTGCAGAACCTTGGACAGAAGCTCCCGAACCGCCGCCGCCGCCGCCGCGCGCGACTCGCGCCGAGTGCTGCCGAGCGCCGCCGAGCGCCGGGACCGCGGCGGCCGAGCCGCGGCGCGCATTGCGGAGGCCCGGAGCGCAGGAGCCGCCGTCTGCCGGGTAAGCCTGTGCCAGCGGCTGTCTGCGCCCGCGAAGCCCGGGTCCGATACGCGAGGGTTCGGGGCGGGAGTCCGCGGGTCGTTACAGACTACGACTCAGGACCGCAGCGTCGGGGGTGTTTCGGGAGGCGCCGAGGCTGCGGTGCGGGACGCGAGCGGGGCAGCGGAGTTCGGGCAGGGCCGCGCGGGTGCCGGGGTTAGGGCGGCGGGGGCCGCGCGGCACGAAGCCCCGCCCGGGGCTGAGAACCATCTTGTTTTCCACGCAGATCCGGAGGGGCAGCACGCATCCCGGGTGCGCCCCTCCTCCTCCCGGGGCCGCCGCAGGCTCGGCGAGCCGCCTTCCCCCTCCGGCCGTCAGGCTGGGCGCGCAGGGGCGCGGGCCTCCGCCGGGCACGCAGCGGCACCATGGGCACGGTGCTATCCCTGTCTCCCAGCTACCGGAAGGCCACGCTGTTTGAGGATGGCGCGGCCACGGTGGGCCACTACACGGCTGTGCAGAACAGCAAGAACGCCAAGGACAAGAACCTGAAGCGGCATTCCATCATCTCGGTGCTGCCCTGGAAGAGGATCGTGGCGGTGTCGGCCAAGAAGAAGAACTCCAAGAAGGTGCAGCCCAACAGCAGCTACCAGAACAACATCACACACCTCAACAATGAGAACCTGAAGAAGTCGCTGTCGTGCGCCAACCTGTCCACCTTCGCCCAGCCCCCACCGGCCCAGCCGCCTGCACCCCCGGCCAGCCAGCTCTCTGGCTCCCAGACCGGGGTCTCCTCCTCGGTCAAGAAGGCCCCGCACCCAGCCGTCACCTCTGCAGGGACACCCAAACGGGTCATCGTCCAGGCGTCCACCAGTGAGTTGCTGCGCTGCCTGGGCGAGTTTCTCTGCCGCCGGTGCTACCGCCTGAAGCACCTGTCTCCCACGGACCCTGTGCTCTGGCTGCGCAGTGTGGACCGCTCGCTGCTTCTTCAGGGCTGGCAGGACCAGGGGTTCATCACGCCGGCCAACGTGGTCTTCCTCTACATGCTCTGCAGGGATGTTATCTCCTCCGAGGTGGGCTCGGACCACGAGCTTCAGGCTGTCCTGCTGACCTGCCTGTACCTCTCCTACTCCTACATGGGCAACGAGATCTCCTACCCACTCAAGCCCTTCCTGGTGGAGAGCTGCAAGGAGGCTTTTTGGGACCGTTGCCTCTCTGTCATCAACCTCATGAGCTCCAAGATGCTGCAGATCAATGCTGACCCACACTACTTCACACAGGTGTTCTCCGACTTGAAGAACGAGAGTGGCCAGGAGGACAAGAAGCGGCTGCTCCTTGGGCTTGATCGGTGAGCCCTGGAGTTGCATCCTGGCCTAAGGATTCAATTCATTTTTAAAAATTTATTATTAAATCAGAGTTTTGTGTATGTGTCTAGCAAAGCCAACAAGGGCCTCTCCCTTCCCACATTCTCTCCTTGAGGTTCTTTTCAGCCCTGCAAGAACTCTGGGGACTTGTGAACCATGAAGGCTGTACAAACCCAGATGTTCCCAGAGCCATCCCTGCACTGACACTCTCGGGGCGGCTGGCTCCTGCTGCACTGCCCTCTCGGTGGTCCAGTAGGGCGAGGCTTCCCACTGCTCCCCAGCTGGGAGCTGGTGAGGGGTTGCTGGCTGGCTGGCCCACCTAGGGAGGAATTGGGATTTTGGGCTGGAGGCTCTTTTCTGGCAGCTGGTTTGGGTGGTTCTTTCTCCTAGAGCCTCCTAGAGCCAGCCATCCTGGCTGAGGCTCGAAGGGGGTTACGAGGCAAGATCCCTACTGCCTGGGACATCTTCAGTCAAGGAGGAGTGAAGTGGGTCTTGTGCCAAGCTTGAAACGGTCATTTGACCATGCACGGCCCTGGTTTGCTGTTTTTCCTTTTTCTTTTCTTTTTTGCTTTAGGGAGAGTTTTCCTAACAAGAAAGGAAACTCACGCCCTGCCTCTGGACCACTGCACCCAGCTCCCATGTTAGTGTTGGCTGGTTTGTCTCATTAGAATCTCTCATTTTGGGTCCCAGCTAAGAATGGGGTGAAGCTGCGGATAGTTCCTTTGCTAGGTGATTTTTCATTTCAGTAATGCAGCTCAGTCACCCTGTGGTGAAAGCCAGGACAGTGGCAGATGCCCATTGGCAGCAGTGTCCATGCCTGAGATCAAGCTGGTACCCACCTAAGTGTGAAGGCCTCTTGCTGGTGCATGTGACATTTGTCCTGCTGAGCTCGGGGGAAGGGGAGATCAGCTCTAGGGATGCTGTGGTAATGGCGAATCCCGCTCCTACCCCTTGTTTCATAGGATTAATTTAATGCTGTTTCTAAACAGTTTCTTCTGGAGAGGAAGCCTTGCTTGCAAGGCAGTGAGACAGCTGGATCTCAGAGACAAAGACAGGAGCGTGACTCCTGATTGCTTTGGAAGCCTGGCGATCCCACAGCTGATCACTTGCAGCTGCTGGCTTGGTATCTACCTTACTTTAGCGGCTGTAAAAACACATGTGTAGTTTACTGATTTCTTTCTAATTTTCTCAGACTGCTGGCTTGGGGCTTGGGAGAAGTCCAAACGAAGGGAGCAAGTCTTCCCAAATGGCCCCCGCTCCGGCTTTGGGGAACAAAGAGCAATGTGAAGATGCTACAGAGGATTCTCTCTTTCAGTCCCAAGGCCCAGGGAATGCTGGAATTGCAGTGCTGGGCTAGGCTCTGGGAGGCAGAGGTCACTTTTCGTAGGATTAGGTTCTAGGTGGCGGCTGACTTCTGCACAAGCACTACTGAAATTCACATAAAAAAAAACGAGAAAGCTGTGAAACGGAGGTTCTGATTGAAGAGGCTGAGAGCAGAGCTTTGTAGCCAAGGTGTTCCCAGGGACCAGGAGGAGGCCACCAGGCCTGGAGCGTCTCTCCTGCCGCCCTGGACCCTGGGACCTGCAGATAACCGGGTGCGGAGCGGGAAGGCACCTGCGGCTGCTGGCACAGACTTTACCACGCCTCTCCTCTGCTGGTTTCCATGCAGCTCATCTTCTGCCCGTTGCCAAGTATGATCTGAAGCAGGAGCCCCGTGGGGCCTCTTGGGGCATGGAAGAGACCCTTCGAGTGCCAAGACACCAGAGGAGGCGCACGCTTGTGGTCTGCTCCATTCAGTTGGTGGAACCTGCTGAAACCATGCCTGTGCCACAGGATTCCACTTGTATCTGTTTCCTTCTCTCTCTCTCTCTCTCTGTATTTATTATTTTTTTTATGTTTTGGAGGAAGTGCACATTTCAGGATTGGTTAAGGACTAAGGAAACAATCTCGTTCATCAATGTGAAGCCTGTGCGTGCTCCTCTCTCCCCTCGCACTGGTCATCAGTATTGTGTAAGGGAACAGCTGATACACTTGGGCGTGCTGAGTGTGCAAGCGATGAACCCATTTGACATGCTGCTATGAAGACTACTTTTAAAACAACAAAAGAAAAAACTAACCTACAAAAAAAAAAAAAAACCTTTATTCTTTAACTGTTGCTTTTATAGTGATATTGTGCATGCAAACCAGGAGCATTTTGTGTCTTAAACTTAGAACAGATGGCTGTGAAAATTATACCCATGCACAGAACAAGCCACAGGAACAATTAGTTCAGGATCTGATTTTTCTCTTTTTCTTGTAAACCTGAAGGGTTGATCTATTCTTTCCAGGCAGTTATTAGGATTTAGTTTTGTTCCTACAGTTGTTAAACCTGCAATGAAAAGAAAATGTGCCATTTTTTTCTCTTGGGATTATTCATAGCTGTATATTGAAACTGCTAATTATACACGTGTGATGTATGTTGGGTTTTTAGTGCAATTTCTTCTGTAGCTATTCTTTGACCAAACTGTGGGTATTGTTAATATTAATTTATATTTGTCTCATTTTGTATGTATGTATAGCGTGTTTCTGAGTATGTGTGGTTTATAATCTGACAAAGTCATGAAGCTCAGTTTGGCTGTAATTTAATTCCCCTTCCCTTATTTTTATTTATTTTTGTACTGTGCTGATTCAATAAAATGCACTGACCATCCATTACTTGGGCCTGTGCAATGGGCCCATCATCATTTGTGAGCGGGACGGGGGCAATGTTAATGCATGATTCATGCACTCAGAGTGAAATTGGATTTGTGTTATGGGTGGGAGGGGCAGAGCTGGGGGAAAGCATGGAACTCGCTAAGGTGATTAAGAAGGCAGCACAGGTTAAGTCAGCTTTGTGTTGGTGGCACTGAGGCCTTCCTCAGGGCTTTTCCTGTGGAGGTCAGTGACTGGCGCCTTCAGCCAAGGAAGGCCCGGCTCATGCTTGGCTTGCCCTGAGACCCACGGCCTGTGACTGAGGCTGTGGCTCCCAGCACAACGGGCCCTGCTCAGCACCACCTGGGCCGGCTCCTGGGCCAGCAGGCGTGGGTGGTGGCCATGTAGTTCAACCCCTCCAGTTTGGCTCTGTGCAGATTTGAGAGCACTCACCCTGGGGCTTCCAGATAAACACCCACCAGGCTTGTGCTTGTGGCAAGGGCGGGTAAGTCCTGATGGTCCCAGAAGTCCACTCACAGACCAACCTCAGGCTAAGGGAGAGGGTGGTGGGGACTGGCCCTCCCTGGACCCTGTGCGTAGGGGTCTGGGGCTGGCAGCCTGGCTGGGGCTGCTGGCTTTCTCAGGGCAGCTCCGGAGCCTGGGAAGCTGGGTTAGTGTGCTCCCTGCCGGGCTTCCTGTTGTTTGCCTGCAGCTCCAGTCCTGAGAACTGCTTCATGCTTTCTGTCTCTCCTCTCCTGCTTCCCCATTCCAAGCAGCCACCTTGAAAAGAGGCTGTCCTGGCCTTTGACGGCTGCCAGGGCGCCTTGAGCCTGTCTTTCTGCAGATATGCGATGTGTATCCTGTCCTCTGAGGCGAGCAGTGGGCTTCTGTGTTGTGGGGTGCAGCCTTCTAATGGAAGTTGGGGCCAGGAATGTAGCTCATTGGCACAGCACCTGTCAGGCAAGTGCAAGGTCCTGAGTTCAATTCCCGCTACAAAATAACAAAAACTCAACAAGAGGGGTAAGTGTTTGCAAGTAACTCCACTGCTTTCTCTTTCCCACAATGTTCTTACTGATATTTTTGTTCAAAAGCCTCAGGAAAATTGTTGTCCATTTTACACTATTTGTGCTTAATTCACCTATCTTCTGGGATAGACAGCTGACTTTATTTTTGTTATTATTTTTGGGTAGTGGGAATTGAACTCAGGACCTCACACTTGCCAGATAGGCACTTCTCAGTTGAGCTAAATCCCCAGCCCTGGTGGCTAAAATTTCACAATTGTAATTTTCAATGACAGATAAGCAGAACACCTTTAAAAATAAGATTTAATGCTTTATTGCTTTTGATGGTAAATCAAAATATGCTTTAGAAATAAAGTTAATTTATGGAAAACAGGAATATATGCACCAAACCATAAAAGTACATTTAATTAAAACAAGAGAAACCACTTCATGGCGTTCACTCACGGCCCCTCGGCACCCTTGCTGCGCTAACGTGCTCCGGCACACCCTTTCTTGTGCTGCGCCTCCACAGAAAGTGCTTGCGGCCAGCCAGCGGCCCTCGGGCCCTGGTGACAGCGCTTGGCACTGTCAGCACGTGGGCAGGGGCAGTCCACGCTCTTCTTTCTTCTCTGACAGGCAGCTCATTTGGCATGAAACACAGGTGTGTGTGTGTGTGTGTGTGTGTGCGTGTACAGTGTGAAGCAGGTGTGGAGGGCAAGGAGAATAGGCCAGGTTCCAGTTAGAGGTGCAGCTAGCGCTACTGACAATTGGCAAAACTGCGCATCACCGGGCTGGATGTGGGCATCCCTCACCGCGGACAGCCGGCCAGGCTGGAGGATGAGAGGGTTCCAAGGACAGGACACCAACGGGACTCTTTGTTGCAAGTTGCACACAGTACCAAGCCCGGGAAAGGGAGGGCATGAGACCAGGCTGCTGGGTGACCACCTCAGGCCCTGCGCGATCCCACACAGGCCGTGGGTGGTTCTGCTGGGTCAGGGTGGGAGAAATGGGGTGAGAAGCAACGTTTGTGGCAGGAAGTAAAGAAAACTTCGGTCTGTCCCTTTTGTACCCCTGCCAGCTCCCCAGAGGTGTGGGTTCCCTGCCAAAGGCCACAGCGTTCTCCTCAGCAGCCAAGGTGGGGAGGACTCGGGGAGGCCTCTGAAACACAGGTGCTCTGCACTGGGCGAACTGGTGAGACAGCAGCTCTCCTACGAGCAGGCCGTGGGTGCTGGGCGCCAGCAGGGTTTGTGCGTGGTGTGTAGCGGGTGCCCTGGCCTGGCCTGCAGTGCCAGGACCGTACACGGTGTGCTGCTGCGCCCCCTCCCTGGCCCTGGTATGCTCTCACCCTCACCCAGTTCCTAGCTCTCCTGGTGACTGGGAAACCCAGTCGGGGCTCCAAAGAAGGGAAGCTGGTGACCCCCACCACTGCTGGCATGTTCTTACAAGCAGCAAACGTTATCTGACTAGCAGCCAGTGAACTACAGAAACGTGCGCAGCACAGCGGCACAGCCGGACTGTGGGCCCAGGTGGGTGTTAGAACGCACACTGCACTGCCCCAGGGGGTGGGGTCAAAAGGCTGGGCCCGGGCCTGGGGCAGGCGACTCTGCCAGGACAGGAGGCTCTGGGAAAGTGGACACCCTGCTGGTGTGGTCAGGGGCTGGTGGTACAGGTGGACCTGCTCACCTGGTGGCTTTGGCTTGGGGGTATGTGGAGAGCTCTGAGCCAGGTCCGGAGGGTGATCACCTTGGGGATGAGAGGATAGGCCTTTGCCCTCAAAATCCCCCCTCCTCCTGGGGAGAGCATGTCTTTGGCTGGGGAAGCTGCATCCGGGGCTCCTGTCCTGGTACCTTTCCTGGTATCAGTAGCTTGTCACTGTCTCGAGGTCTGCTGACTTGAGCTGCCACCCAGGGGTTGCTTGGGCAGAACAAGGTTTATCCAGCTGCCTCTGAGGGGAGAGGTGGGCCTGCTGCTGACCCAGGGCTCCAGGGTCTTTGGTTTACTGAACAGGGACTATGGGAAGCTGAAACAGCAGAAGACGGAGACTGAGGCAGAAAGCCAGGGAGGCCACCCCAGGGGACGGGCCCTCTGGGAGCTGGCAAGCTGGAGTCGCATGTGCGGCTTTAGCAGGGATGCAGCAATTAGGCTATGATGCTGAGGGAGGCTGAGCCCCCACCAGCCTCTGCCAGGCGTGGCCTCCCATCCTGGCCCATCTCACGCGGAGGGTCAATTGCCCGGCACACTGAGAATGAAGCCAGAGCGGTTCTTGGTGAAGTCAGGCTCTGGCTGGTTGAGCCGTGTCTCCACGGAGACGGTGCACTTCTTCCCGTGGAGGCTGCACTGCACTGGGTGGGTGACGTTCACTTGAAGGTGACGCTTCTCACTGCAAGAAGCAATAAGAGAGATTAGGCAGGCAGTCAGCGGGCAGACTTACAACAGGGTGCATCCCTGGCAGCATCCGGGGCTCTGCCATCTGCTGGGCTCCAGCTGGACCTGGGAGGCGGATGTGTTGGAGTTAGGCCCCATGTCCGGCTCAGGGGTGGGCTGAGTCAGCTGGGCTTTAGGTGTCGCAAAGGCAAGCTTCTGACCTGTGACTCTCAGCTACCGTGATTGGGACAGGGAGTATCTGTGAGGTCCTGGCCGCTGGCTCTGCTTGTTTTGGAGTCCAGTTGCTACAAGTGGGTCTGGGTTGAAGGCTGGTCCCCCCCCCCCCATGGGGCTGGGATGGTGATGCAGCTTTGCCCACGATTACCGCTGCCAGGGAGTCACGGTGCTCCTCTGTGGCCCTGAGCGTGCATGGCAGGAGCTCAGGTCTTCCCTGCCTGGGAGCCATGACCTACTGAGGTTGAGGCGGCCCAGCCAGTCCTTCCTCGCTACCTACATGTAGGGCCAGGAGCCCAAGCAACCGCCTCGTACTGTGGCTGTGCACTTCCTGCTGTAGAAACAAAACCCTTTCTCTGGCTCCTCATACCATAGGGGCTGTGCCCAGGAACCAGCTTGGTTATATTTCTATTATTATTATTATTATTATTGGTCTTTTTGAGACAGGGTCTCGCTGTACAGTTCAGGCTGGCCTTGAGCTCACTTTTGTAGCCCAGGCTGGTCTCGAACTCTCACCAATCCTCCTGCCTCAGCCTCCCGAGTGCTGGGATTATAGGCGTGCGTCCTTTATTATTTTTGGTTGTATGGAGATGGTGCCTTGCTATGTATTCCAGGCTGCCCTTGAGTTCATGGTGATCCTCTGCCTCAGCCTCTTTTTTTTTTTTGGCCTCAGCCTCTTGAGTGCTGAAATTACAGGTGTGCACCAGCTGCTTATTTTATTTTTATTTTTGAGATAGGGTCTCCCTCTGCGGTTCAGGCTGGCCTTGAGCACACTTTGTAACCCAGGCTGGTCTTGAATTTGCAGTGATCCTCCTGCTTCAGTTCCCAAGTGCTACGATTAGAGGTGTCTGCCACCACATCCAGCCAAGGTACTTATTTTAAAAGCTGAGAAATCTGTCAGAACAGGCTGGCACCTAATGCTGTACAACTGCAGTAGCACAGTCCTACGATGCCCCTCGGCTCTGAGTTGGGCAGGGTGGGGATATGGGCAGGGCCTGCCAGCCCAGGAGCCTCGGGTCAGGGTGGCTTTCTGCCCTGTGGGCCTGAAGCACCAGTAGTTTCTCCATTGCTCAGGCTGGCATGTGGGCTCAGGCAGGCTGGACCCAGGGCTAGAGTTTCTCCTTGTGCTGAGCAGAGACAGCCAAGCTGTGGCGTCCACACTGCAGCAAGGCCAGGGCTGAAGACGGCATGCACCGAGCTCCTGCCCTGCATCCTCTCAGCCACGGGGGACGTGAGGTGCTTCCTAGCATAGCTAGCGCGCAGGAGCTGAGGCAGGCCCACCCTGTGTGTGCTGTGGGCAGTGCCCCCATGGGGTGGGGTACCCAGAAAACAGCTTTCCAGAGGCCCCGGGGGACGGGTCCTGCAGAAGGGCCTAAAGCTTGGGGAACAATTTTAGGTGCTCTCATGGGCTCTTCTCCCAGCTTTCTCATCAGCCCTGATGCAGAGGCAGAATGTGGACATAGGAAGAGGATGGTGGTGATTACCTGGAACCATTAGGTATCTAATTCTTAATATTTTGTCAGCTGCAGGGGCTGGGGAGATAGCTCCGAGGCACAAGTGCCTGCTGGGCAAGTGCAAGGTCGTGAGTTCGAACCCTGGTCCCACAAAAAAAAAGAAAAAATTTGTCAGCTGCAGCTAAAGCTTGGCTTAGACAGTTATTTTATTTTTTTAAATTTTATTTATTTATTTTTCTTGTTTCAGAACCTTTTTTTTTTTGTTTATTCACTCATTTTTATGGCCAGCTCAGCCTGCCCCGAGGGCAGGGCTGGCACAGCATGTGGTGCCGGGGATTGAACCGTGGACTCTGAAGCCGCCCAAGCTTTCCCAAGCAGGCGCTTTAGACCACTGAGCCATCCCGCCGGGCCCTAGACAGTTATTTTTAACCAGATTTGCACACAAAAATAGCAGAGCCCATCAGAGGCAATGACTCAGGCCCTCTTCTATCCTGTGGGCTTCATGGCTGCTTTGCAGGCAGATGTCGCCGTGTGGGTCCACTGTGGTCCTCGTGCTGGCCAGAGGAAGCAAAGCCCCAGTTCTGTGGACTTACCAGCAGGTTCAGGTTGGCTCCCGACACCCCCTACCTGCCAGGCCCTTGCTGTGAGGGCTGGCTTCCCAGGAACAGCCTCCCTCCCTCCCTCCAGACCTGGGCCAAGGCCTCTCGGTCTCTCCCCTCTGGGCAGCCTGGCGCGGGACTGTGCACACAGTGGCTCTATAGTTTCTTGGTAACTCAGCTTGAGAAATCTGACAGAGGGAGCTGGACAGAGGCGATGCATCAGCACAGGCCTGCGTTTAGCTCCTCTCAGTAGTAGGCCCTCCTGCCAGCAGGCCCTGCCCAGAGGGTGCCTGTGGCCCTCAGCACCAGCAGTGTGGCTTTGGCCTCTGTCTCCCCCATGTTGGGGCTGTGTAGCTCTTGAATCTGCTCTGAGCCTCGACCCATGTATATAGGTGGTGAAAGTTGCAAACAGCACCTGGGGAGAGACCACAGGACATCACCTCCAAAGCTGAGCCGAAAGCTCAGCCGTGGGGAGGCGAGCTGCAGACAGCCCTGCCCCAGCTGCCCATCCTGGGCATGGGCTCAGAGCTGCCATCCTCCCCTCTGTAGCCTGGAAGAGCTGGAGAAACTGCCAGTGGGGAGGAGGCAGGATGTAGGTGCTGTGCTGGCTGCAGAGGGGACCGCGGCTCAGGCTCTAGAAGGCCCCACAGAATCTCCCACATCAGAGCACTGGGCAGGACACTGGCTCCTGTCCCTCCCGAGACCCCAGCTGAGGGCAGGCTCTCGGAGGGGGGATGGGAGCAAGGTGAGCTCTCTGCCCCACTGCTCCTGAGCCTAGGCTGCTGCCAGACCTCCTAGGGCTGTGTCCTGCTGTCCACACTGCATGCACTGCACGGCACTGTCTGTCCTGGCAGAGCCCCTCTAGGCAAGAGCAGGGGGCCTGGGAGAAGTGCCCTGTGCAAGGCACACACCGAGGGGCTGTACCTCCAGCTCCTCCCCACCAGTCGTGAGCCAGGCTCAGGCTGGCAGCACACATGGACTCTGCTTCCCACACTGCCCCTTAACTGAGACCAGGGAAGGGCAGGAAAGCAAGGGTGGCGTTCAGTGGAAACCCTGACTGCCCTTCCATGCTCAGGATGGCTGGGTGGCATTTCTCCTGATTTGTTTGGGGTCTTAATATAAGACCAGGGGCAGGGGTGTCTGGATTCCCATCCTGGCCTCGCAGGCTTACTAACTGTATGACTTTGTTCACATTTCTCAACCTCTGTCTTTAGCAACTGCCAAATATATATAAGAGATCTATTCTTTGCCCACTAAGAGTAAACATCAAGGAAATGAGCAAAGTCACCCCCACTGAGCCAGCAACCTGGCCTTCAGTACTGAGTCCATGGCAGGCATCATGCTAGGTGCCAGAACACAGAACGAGCTCCTCACCAGATGTGGGGGTCTTCTCCAAGCCTGGACACACTACCTGCCCTCGCAGGATTTGCAGGCCAGTGAGCCGTGTGCTCAGCGCCGAGGAAGGTGTGAGGCACAGCACCTATGATGTGTACACTGCTATTTAGCTTCACACAGGAAACCATGCCCCTTCCTCAGCCAAGCACCAAGACGTGAGGGGTGCAAAGGGGCTGCTACTGCGGACTCTGCTTGTGTTCTTTACATTCTTCATAGTTTACCACACCACCTGAGTACTTCTGGCTGGCGCCGTCACTGCCTGAGTCTCTGGGGAGTGGGGGTGAGGGTGGGTGCTGACCCCGTATTCCATTCTGATGAGTTCATAGCGCATCAGTGGCAGCCTTTCCTGTCCCAGGATCCATGTCTCTGCAGCTTGAGGGGAAGGGGCTTGCTCAGTTCCAGCACAGAACTCCGAGGACTGGAATGCTCCCAGCTGCTGGGGAACATTCAGCCCAGGCCACTGGCTCTGGGCTTCCTGGATCAGGGAGATGCAGCAGGCCTCCGTTTAGTCTGCAAGCCATGCTTAACTGGGGAATTAACTCGATCTGCACATTCCATCAAACTCATAGTCACAGCAGCCTCAAAATGAGGACTGTGGTGGGCCTGGCTGGCCCACCTCATCCAGGACTGCAAAGTGCCCAGTACAAGGAGCTTATTCCAAAGGTAGAGCAGCCAGATGGCCTGTGAAATGGGCAGGCCGAAAGAGGGCTACTCCTTAGAAAAGAAATACCCTGTGTTGTCTTAAGATTTCCACCCTTGGCATAGCCCTATGTGGCCCTGTCCTGTCCACACAGGCCAGCTGTGAGGTCTAGCACAAGAGGGGGTTCAGTGTGCAACAGAACCAGGGCCCAGGAAGAACTGGGCTTCTGTTCTCAAGGGTCTGGTTAGAGCACCTGGCTGCTGTCACTTACACCTTGCCCCAAAAGGCTGCCAACGACAAAAATGTGTGCAGTGAGGTGGCCCCTCAGTGACCCACACACTGCATGACCAGCAGGGCTGCGCCTGCACATGCGCCCCGCAGGAACGAAACTCCACACAGGAGTGTGTGTGCACAGCAACTATTTCTATGACAGAAGCAACCCAAGGGTCCAGCATGGGGAATGAATCAACAAAAATGTACAGCCACTCAGTGCAGTACTACTCAGTGGAACGTCACTCCACATCACCAGGGTTCATGTGCTAACACAGGTATCACTGCAACCTTGGAGACATGCTTAGTAAAAGAAACCAGGTAGGAAAGACCATATACTCTCATGATGCCATTTATATGACATATCCCAAACAGGCAACACCTAGAGGGAAAAAGCCAATGAGCTGTCACTCAGGGCTGCAGGGTGCATGGAAGCACTGAAGACTATGGAATGCCTTTTTCTTTTTGAGGCAGGGTCTCACTATACAGTTCAGACTGGTCTTATGTTCACTTTGTAGCCCAGGCTGGCCTCCAACGTGCAATGATCCTGCTGCCTCAGTCCCGAGTGCTGGGATCCCAGGCATGTAACACCACGCCTGGGCAGAATTTCCATGTGGAATGAGGAAAATATTCTGGAACAAGGTTGAGGTGACAACTACACATTATTGTGCATGTATTATATGTGACAGTTTTGTGCGGATTTTATCATGAGGTCTTATTTTTTTATTTTAGGGAAAAGTCTACAGGGTGTTCAGGGTCTCACTACTAGATCTAACTCGAAGTGACCTGCCTGTTTACAGCCTCCCTAAGAGCTGGGATTACAAGTGTGTGCCACCACACCCAGTCTCAACTGCCATCTCAATGGGCCCCGGGGGTGCGGCCAGCATTGCAGGCCCAGGGATTGAACCCCCAGCCCCTGCGCCTGCTTGCAGGCATGTTAATCCGCTGAGCTATTTGGCCAGCTCTCTTATCATGGGTTTTTAAAAGAGCTGGACTGAGTTAAGGGAGGAAACATAAGGTGTGTTGTCAAACTGTGTTTTTCTCCCCTTATGTCAAGTCCTGCCCAAGTGATCTTAAGGCTGGCAAGAGGTTTCTGGGCTCCTCTGGAGAAGGGCCGTCCTAGGGCTTGCATGTGGCCTGAGGGCCCTGTGGGGCGGGGCTCTTGCTTGGGCTCCCTACGTGCTATCTTACAGAGCCAGGGTCTGCGCCTCCATTTTTTAAGAAAAGGAAGCACACTGTACAGATGGAGGTGGGGTGTCTCCCTCTGATGATGTGCCAAGCCCAGTGGCAGCTGCCTTCGAGCCCGGCTGCCCAGAGAGGGCTTTTCCTCCCATCTTCTGTTACAGGTCCTGGTAGCTTAGTGAACTGGAATTCAGGGACTTTGATCTCATGTCATCTGTTCTCAGCCATCTCCGCAGGCAAATGGCCTTTATCCAATAACTTGTTTTTACTGCTTTGTAGTGTAGTGTGAGGGCCAGTGCAGGAACAGATTGTTATCATTACTTACTTTTTTTATGCACTTGGTACAGGGTCTCACTACACAGCTCAGACTCATAGTGATCCTCCTGTTTGCAGCCTCCCCAGCGCTGGGATTACAGGTATATGTCATTACTCTCAGTCTCAGTAGCTCACTCAGCCTGCCTAGGGGTGAGGACAGTTCGGCATGTGGTGCCCAGGACTGAACCCTAGGCCCTGCGCTTGCCTAAGTGGGTGCTTAGTCCACTGAGCTATCTCACAGGCCCTCAGGCACAGATCATTATGAGGAACCAACTCGGCCACCATACTGGGCCTTGCAAGAAGGGCACGACTCAAGTCTATTTGAGCACTGGATCCGCCCAGAGGATGCCAGGGATGAGGGGGCTGTTGTGCTGGCGTCCTGAGCACACGGGAGGATTGGGAGTGACTAGCTACTTGCTCTTTGCAGCGACAGTCCAGGGACATTTTTCCTGGGCACAGGGATGATGACCCTGGTCCTGGCAAGTGCACCTTTAGGGGAAGTGGGTGCATTCAGGGTGCTGGGTGCATTTTCTGGGCTCACGACTAGCTACTGCAGTGTCCTCCTGTATTAGCATGCAGGACACGGCGGGAGGAGCCACTCCGTGCTGCACACCGGCGGCAAATACACGGGTGCTTTCGAGTATCTTGGCGATGCAGGATCAACCCAGAGTCACTACAATTTCCACCTCATACCACTGAGTCAGAACATGGGCTCTCCAGTTCATACCGAGGACAAGGGCCACCGGCCAGGCTGTCTGCAGCTTCTGCACAGCCCTGAAGTGTGGTTTCGCTTCTTCCAGAGCAGGTCCCTCTGCTCTGAAGCCACAGTGGCGTCTCTTTCGCAAGCCTGCCGCAGGGGACACTGCTTCTGCTTGTATCAGGGGAACAGACTCTTGCACCACGTTCAGTTCTGAAGTGAGGCCCAGTACAGTGGACCTGCATTTCCTGCTCCATTGAGGCCTTGCTGGGCCTGCAGCTTAGAACACACAAGTTCCTTTTTCTCATTAGGAAGCAGCTGGGTTGGTTATCCTTTAGAGTTCTGCCAGGACCTCAGCCACATTTGGGCTCTGCCCCCACCCAGCCTTAAGCTACTCTGGTGCCTAGGTGGCAGAATCTGCCTATTGCCACTGAGTCCCTGGTATACCGGGGGACCTCCCAGCCTGGGACACCCTTCCTCCTCCTCTCCTCATGGTGCCTTAACATGCACCTCTCCTCCTGTCTGCTGCTATTCCCTTGGCAACCACTCAGTGAGCACCTGCGCAGGGCTGGCTGCCTTCTAGAGAAAGAGCACAGAGTGAGCAAGCTAAGGCTGAGTCCAGGGCACTGCCATCAACTCGGGAGGACCGGCACTACCATCCTGGGTGCACAGAGGAGGGCGCCCTGACCTCCACTGGCTGAGGTAGGTTTCCGAGAGGAAGTGACAGCCTCAGAGACATAAATTCAGAGTATGACTCCTGAGGAACTTTCTGGCTTTGCTTCCTCATTCCCTCAGTTCTTTTCATTTTGTTACCTCTCAGCGCAGCCACCCACAAGGGCCACCCAAGCCCTGTTCTTGTCGTGCGCCTCCGGACACATCTGTTGAATGCTCCACATTGCCCCAGCACATCACTGAGCCGATCCTCCTGGCCCCTTTCCTCACACTGTACCTTTCCTCCTCTTAACATCCAAGGCCATTCGGTCATAGCCAGAGGCATCATCCCTGCTGCAGGTACTGCTGCTGCTGCTGCCACCAAGGCCAGGGGGTTCCGAGCCTGCTCAGCTCCCTCTCCTTCCTCTACAGACCAAGCCTGCATTGTTCTGCCAGCCTCAGCCTCTCTAAGGCTTTTTTTTTTTAAGAATTTTTTATTTTATTTATTTTTTTTTTTTCTTGTTTCGGAACCTTTGTTTTTTTTTTTTTTTGTCTTTTTGAGACAGGGTCTCGCTATGCAGTTCAGGCTGGTCTTGAGCTCACTTTTGTAGCCCAGGCTAGTCTTGAACTCACATCGATCCTTCTGCCTCAGCCTCCCGAGTGCTGGGATTACAGGCGTGCACCACCACGCCCGGCTATCGGAACCTTTATTTGTTTATTCACTCATTTTCATGGCCAGCTCAGCCTGCCCCAAGGGCAGGGCTGGCACAGCATGTGGTGCTGGGGATCTAACCATGGTCCCTGCAGCCACCCAAGCTTTCCCAAGCAGGCGCTTTAGACCACTGAGCCATCCTGCCGGGCCCCCTCTAACGCTTTAGAGGGAACAGCAGCCCAGTCCTTGGTTTCTGTCATAGCCATAACTGGTTTCTCCGCCTTTCCTCTGCCCCACTCCTGCTTTAAGAACACCCTGCGCAGAGGCAGCAGACTGTTATAGGCACAGACAGGTCCTGCAGCTCCCCACCACCTTTCCTCAGTCCTGGCTGGGTTTCTAGGTGCCGGCTGCAGCTGACCCTGTTTGCCAAGGGCTCTGCAGAGCTCTGCTGGTGACCTACACGCCTGACTCCAGGCATCTGTGGTGCGGAGAACAGCTGATGTCATGGTAGATGTTAACACAAGGCAAGATGCCACAGGTAGAAAGGAGAGGCCAGAGTGGAAGCAGCTCGGGAGGAGGGCCTGGCCATGCCCTGCCCCAGGAAGCTGGCCTGGGCCACAGGTGTGGGTACCAGGACTAGATGCTGTGGTCAATGGGGCTGGCCCAGGTTGCTGGGCCTGTGAGCAGGATGCCCCAAGTGGGCCTTCTGCCTGGCAAAGCACCGATTTTGAGGAAAAGACAGAGACCTACAGCTTGCCTGTCTCCTGCTCTCTCGAAAAGTAAGTTCTTTCTACTCTACCAAGGCAAAGGGACAACCCCAGGAAGCCAGAGGACGCCCTGCAGGCGTTAGACCAGTGGCTTCATGAATGTGAGGTGACAACAGAAACGCAGGGAGGAGAGAACTGGTGGCACAGGCCTGCGTGGTGGCAGGCCTGCTGTCATGGAAAGGATTCCAGCAGGGTATGTCGCAGGAAGATGACAGGAGACCAGAAGGAATCAGCAGTACGAGGAAACACGCATTTAGCATGAAAAACAATAGTAAACACAACTCATTTTTAGAGCTTAAAACAATACTGAACTATAGTCTTGCAGGACACTAGGTATGGTGGTGTACACCTATAATTCTAAACTTAGAGAGACTGAGGCAGGAGGATCACTGTAGGTTTGAGGCCAGCCTTGGCTGTAGGTTTCAGGCCAGCCTGAAATACAAAATGAGTCCTTCTCTGGTAACCAAAAATACCTCAATCCAACCCAACCCAACCCAAACCCAACCTAACCACACCAAGCCAAAACAATAAAAACAAACCAACCTCCCCACAAACAACAACCAAAAAATAAAACCCAAACCAAAATGAATGAAAAAGTCTACTTGACAACAGTGGCCTGAATGATGGGGTGTCCCTGTGGACATTTGACAGTCTTGCCTGGGAGGGGGGAGGCTGACGGGCATCTGGCCTCCTTCAGACAAGCAGAGACGAGAAAGGAATTAGTGGGAAGCAGGACAGGAGGCTGTGACATGCACCTTTCAATGTACAAGGATGGGTGGGCAGAGAATCCAACCTGACTAATGCACGGAAGGAGGGGGGAGTAGAGGCACCGGGAAGAAACTGGAGCACGAGAAAACATAGGCCAATAGGGACTGAGTATTAATAAATATGCTTAAATATATAAATCAGCACACAGCAAACCAGATATATAAACTATTACAGGCATTTGTCAGATTCAGTTTTCTCTTACTTGCTATGTAGCTCAGGCTGGCCTTGAATGGACAGTGATCCTCCTGCTTCAGCCTCCTGAGTGCTGGGATTACAGGGGTGTACCATGTCTGGCTGTCAGATTTAACTTTAAAAATGCAAGTAGAGAGCTGGGCGTGGTGGCTCACGCCTGTAATCCCAGCACTTGGGAGGCTGAGACAGGAGGATTGATGTGAGTTTGAGACCATCCTGGGCTACCAAAGTGAGCTCAAGGCCAGCCTGAACTGCACATCGAGACCCTGTCACAAAAAGACAAAAAAAAAAAAAAAAAAAAAAAAAAAAAAAAAAAAAAAAAAAAAAAAAAAAAAAAAAAAAAAAAATGCAAGTATACAATATGTCTAGAAACATACTCTAAATCATAAGGATACAGAATAGTTAAAAAAATAAAGTGGCTGAATAAGATACATGCAAATAGTTATTCAAAAGAATTAAGGAAAAGGGCCCGGCAGGATGGCTCAGTGGTCTAAAGCCCCTGCTTGGGAGGGCTTGGGCGGCTTCAGGGACCGTGGTTCGATCCCCGGCGCCACATGCTGTGCCGGCCCTGCCCTTGGGGTGGGCTGAGCTGGCCATGGAAGTGAGTGAATAGACAAAGGTTCTGAAACGAGGAAAAAAAAAAAAAAAAAAAAAAAAGAATTAAGGAAAAGTTTTGGAAAAAACCTCATCAGATAACTGTTTTATCAAGGAGTGGCTCACCACACACACACACACACACACACACACACACACACACACACTTGTGTGTTGACTTCTTTCTCAA
>PVJA010025521.1:0-30701 GCA_004027025.1 Myocastor coypus
AAAAAAAATGCTTAATTACAATGCATGAAACGCAGAGCTAAATTGGTGAGATGAGCTTTAGGAGGCTTAGATCCCCCACATCTTTTTAAAGTCTCCACTCGAATGGCATCTGTCACTGCGGCCTTTTCCTAACCACTGTGCCATTGTGATTCACCATCTCTAAAGGTCCTGTAGTTTCCCTTTTTTCTACATATTTTACTTATCTATTCATAATTTCATTAATTTAATTCCCTACTAGAATAAGTGTACAGACCACGAGAACTGGAAATTTAGCCGTATTTTGCCATTGCTTTAGTCTTTGGTGGGTCAATCCAGTGGTAGGGAGTAGCCTTCAAATATTTGTTTAAAAAATGGATCCAGTGTTTCGGGTGTGGTGGCACACATCTGTAATACCAGCACTCAGGAGGATGAGGCAGGAGGATGGTTCAAGATCAAGATCAGCCCGGGCTACAAAGTGAGCTGGAGGCCAGCCTGAACTGTTGCTAAAAAAATGAAAAAAAAAGAAATCTGTTTTACCTTCTGCATATTTGAAATTTCATATATATATATATATATATATATATATGTATGTATGTATATATATATATATGTATATATGTATACATGAAGTCTCAGAGATGTTTAAAATCAACTGTTTCTAATTCTCTATTAAAAAAATTGCTTATGATATGAAAAAAACGTTATCCAAAAGGAAGGAGAAATCTTTAGTTTCTTAGACTTCACAATTCTCTTAAATTTGAGCTTTCGTGCGTTTGGTTCTCCTCTCAGTGGCACAAATGGGAGCTCTCAAAGTTTTCTATAAAGCATGAAAGGATTTAAAGCCCAGGAAGAGAATGTAGTAAAATATCCCTTCCACCCCCCACCTCCACCCTCTGCCCAGGGATTGCTCTTCCCACCCGCGTCCCCTGGCCTTGACCTTTACCCCGATTCCAGGTTCACTCATAGCTGAAGAACACAGTGCGCTTAGATGAGATGTTTGGGTCACCACTGCAACCTCTCTGACGATAGGGGGCGGGGGAGGAGGGGCGGCCCGTCCAATACTGGCGCTGGTTTCTGCCTTGTAACCCTTGTCGAGCCTATTTTGGTTTCCAGTTATTGTTGCTGTGATTCCACATTGCAGCAGCGGCGAATGGGCTCAGAACCAGACGCGAGACCAGAAAACTTAGGGAGGAAGGGAGAGAAAAACTAAAGCTCCGAGGTCTGACCACTGACTCCCGGTCCACTCCCTGCCCAACAGTAGATGGTGCCAGGCTTTGTTCCCCTCAACAGTGGGTGGCTGCTGTTGAGCGGACAGGAAAACGGCCCGTTAATGGTAGGTACCATCTGTTGGGCACTGCCCTACAGGTCTGCTCCCTAAGTGCGACACTTTACCCGTGTTCCCAGAACGAGCACTGGTGGTGCCGGCCTTCACCGGGCTCCCTCTCTGCGGGTTCCTGGCTCGCCACAGCCTCTGCTCGCGGGAGCCCAGCCCGGCGCAGCCTTTGGGAGCAGGACGAGCTGTGTCGCCTTTCCCGGTCCCAGCGGGTTTTCCTTTTTTTCAGACCGTTCTGCACTCAGTTCCCAGGTGAGCTCTGCAGGCCACCGCGGCTCTCGCCCGGTTTACATTCGGTCTCCAGGGGACCCTTGCAATAGCTCCGGGCTCGGCGGGAAGCGCGGGGGCGCAGGGCGCGGCAGGGGGCGGGCGCCAGGGGGCGGGACGGCGCCGCCCTGGTGACGCGAACGGGCGAGCCCGCAGGTGGCACCCGCCCGCCGCCCGCGCTCTTTCACAGCCTGGTCAGGCGCAGGCGGCGGGCGCCGCAGAGATCTGGGCTCCAGGCAGGGTGAGTGCGGCTCGGGAAGGCGAGGGGCCGCGCCAAAGCCAGGGCCCGCGGCTCCAGGCCCGCCCAGCCCCGGCTCCGGGGAAGTCCGGGGCTCAGCGGGCCGGCGGAGGGGTCTGGTGGCGGGGCCAGGCTGAGGAGACAGAGGCGCGGCGCGGCGAGCGAGACCGGCGACCCCAGCGGGGCCACCACGCGCCGGAGCCCCTTCTTTCCGCTGCTCTCCTGCTCCCGCGCGCTGTCGCTCTCGGGTCAGGGGAGCCCGGGGAGCTGCTTGCCAGCGGGCGCTATCACTTTGGCTGCCGGAGCAGCATCTGGTCCCAGCGGCTGCCCTGGCTAGGCGGGGAGGAAGCGCGCGCGGAGCTGCGGAACAGGTCGTTCCGGAGATGGAAGAGGAGCCTCGCCTGGCATCTATGGGTGTCTGCCTCCCCACAGCCAGCGCGGATGAAACTTGCCGGCTGCAGAGGGACTCCTACGAGCCCCAGGGAACGGGGGGACGGGAGGATCTGCGCCCTCCCCCTGGCCCGCTCGCCATGAGTTTGGGCAAACAGGTCCCAGGGCTGGGGACAAAGTACCAGCAGCCAGGGTCCGCCCCACGGGTTGAACCTGCTCTTGCTGAGGTGGCCTCTCAGAGCTTTTTCCCGGAGCCCATCCCTTCTTTCCCACTCCTTGCCTTTATTGCTTAACTGCCCGAAAGAGACGTTGACATGAGTGTCACAGCCTTCTTAACGGCAGCTTGCTCATTAATTGCTGCAATTTGTAGTTTCTGCTCCCCAAGGTCGCCGAGAACTAATAAAACCCATTGCTGTATCACGGCAGATATTTGTTAAGTGGTTGTGTGCTAGGTAGGTACTGATCTAAGTGGTTATATTAATGATGGAATCTTCCCCAGTCCTGTGAAGGAGGTGATATTCTCATTTTATCCATGAGGAAACTTGAGGCCAGGGAGTCCACACCTTTCAACTCCGGGCTTTTGCTCTTGGCCGGGAACTGTTGTTTTTGGTGCTAACCCCCTCTCTCCAGGTTCCTCTCTTGGTCCTCATTTTCCTGAAGCTCCGTGCTGTTTCAAGCATCAGCCTTGGCCGTGGCCTTTGACCCCCTCCTTCCTTCTTGAGTGCGTCTCCACGAGGTGAGGCTCTGGTGATGCAGCACGCGACAGGTGCTATTGAACACACACGTACTTCCGGAGCCTTAAGTGCCTGCTTTCGTTTTAGTGTAACCTGTCCGTGCACATTCAGGTACTCCATTCAGAGTTGGCCCGCTCTCTTCCCAAAGTTTCTGTAGAAGATTATTTCTATTCAGGGTCTCACCATATCCTGGTCTCCAAGGTGCAGATCTCAGCCTTTCGGTCTCATGTGTTAGCCCGGCTTGAGCACGAAATCGCTTTGTTTCAACTTAGATATGGTCGCATCTGGCCTTCATCAGTCTCAGCCCCCTGAGACAGGATAGTTGGATGTAGTCAGGTCAAATAGGAATCTGTGGGCCTCACCTAAGTTTAAGGGGCACCATGGAGAGAGATGCCGTTATTCACAGGAAGGCTTGAGGTGAGGAGTCAAGCAAAGTGGAAGGGCAGCCCTGAAATTGTTAGCGTGGGAGAGGAAAAGAGGGTTCCGGTGCTCAGAGCAGAGTTTCCCAACTATTTTATTCTTTTGACTTTCCCACTCTATTTCTATGTAGTTTGTTTGTTTGTTTGTTTGTTTGTTTGTTTTTACATCTTCATACTCAGTTTTAATATTTTGTTTTCCATAGAACACATAGGAAACATTTTGCTATTTACTAATTTTGAACATTCATTGTTTGCTTTATATTCCAGTAATTACAATGTATTTTATTTAATTAACACACCATTCTGGGGCACGTAATCTAGCAACAAATGATAAACGTTCTAGATTATAACCTTTGTAAAGATACCATTTTGCAGATAGGGGATTGGTTCCACAGCCACCTTTGTACTCTTTGACAAAATACCCGAGCTACACAACTCAAGAGGGAAAGATGCATTTTGGCTCGTGTCTTCAGAGGCTTTTGTCCATGCTTGACCAGTTCTGTTGCTCTTAGGCCTGAGGTGAGGCAGAAACACCGTTGTAGAAGGACATAGCAGAGGACAGCTGTGCACCTTGTGGTGGGAAGCAGAAGGGGTCAAGGAATCAAAGAGAGAAGGGGCAGGGACAAATACGTGCTTCAAAGGGACTATCCTCAGTGACCTACTTCCGCAGCTGGACCCTGCTTTGCAACAGCGCATAGGGCTGTGGACTCATCCACGGATTAACCTGTTGATGCGGTTCCACCCTCATATTCCAATGCCTTCTTCTGGCTCTCTCTCCAAACCTGCTGCCTTGGGAATAAAACCCTTGCTGCGTGACTCACTGGGGAGTAGTTCTTCAATAAGCCATACAGAGAGTGTTCCAAGTGGAACTGTGTTGTCCCCAGCTATGGTCTACTTTATGATTTTTCAATGCAAAATTGCCAGCCTCCTGACATAACTGTAAAGCAAAGGCAAAACAATAGGACAGATGTATTGTGGGTATCTTCTCTACGAAGCAGTAACAGTTTGTTCAGTATGGACAGTATTTTGGACTATTGCCTGAGTCCACTGTGACAGTGTACCACCGAACAGGTGGCTTAAGACAGCAGGAGCACATCGTCTCACAGCACTAAAGCCTCAGGTTCTCCGTCAGAGTGTCAGTGTTGCTGATTTCTCCAGGAGCTCTGAGTAGGGCTTTGTCCTGTGCCTTTCCCCACGTTCTTTGCTAGGAATCCGTTTGTCCCAATTTTGTCTTTGCACAGCACCCTACCTGTGTTTATGCACCTTTTTATGGACATAAACTTGTGTTCTTTATAAGGACACAAATCATACTGGATTGGGGACCCACCCTACTCTAGTGCAACCTCAACTTAAGTAATTATGTGTGCAGGGCCGGATTTCCAAATAACATTTCACTTTGTTTTTTATTATTATTATTATTAACTTCATTGAATATTAGTAATAATTATATAGCCAATTAAAATTGTAGACAAATATTGATATTGAAATGTGAAAGATATAAGATAGAATGAATATTACAGGAATATTTCTTTCTTTCTTTTCTTTCTTCCTTTCTTTCTTTTCTTTCTTTCTTTCTTTCTTTCTTTCTTTCTTTCTTTCTTTCTTTCTTTCTTTTTCTTTTCTTTTTTGTATTTTAAGGAAGGGTTTATAGGGTGTTCAGGCCTCACCACTAGATCAGACTCATAGTGTTTTGCCTGTTTATAGCCTCCTAAGATCTGGGATTACAGGCGTGTACCACCATGCCCAGTCTCAGTTGCTCAGTGTGCCCCAGGTGTGTGTCCAGCATGGCAGGCCTGGGGATTGAACCTCTGGCCCCTGCACCTGTTCGCAGGCACCTTAATCTCCTGAGTTTATTGGTCAGTCCTAGATAAATATTTCTGAAATGAATATATAACATGAGATTAATAGTAGGTTTCACATTGTAAAAGTGTTATTTACAAACTTAGGAACTGTAATACTGGACTTTCTTTTTGGAGGGGTCTCATTCACTGTGTACTAGGGAATGTACAACATAGTGGAACATACATATAAAAAGTCTTATTGTCAGATAATTTCTTACTAGGTGACATATGTAGGACACTTTCTGATTTAACTATTTGTGCTCCATGATGTGCCTTTGTTTGCCAAATGCAAAAATTAGTTTTAGCATAGGGAATTATGTTATTTGTCAATCATTTTGGAATCTGTACATATGGCAGGCATATCAAACAGAGAAGTAATGCGAATTTGATAATACTTGTCATACCCTATAGAAAGAAACATGCCAGAAACACAGTTGTTAGACAAAGATATATCTTACATAGGTTTTTAGGATTCATCCAGTGTTGATCATTCATAAGTTGTGGAAAATTTGGAAACAAACAGAACAGTTATACATACATATACATCTACATATATCATATACATCATATATATGTATATACATATTTTTTCCCTGTATTTAGGACAGGATTTACAGTGTCTACAGGGTCTCACTGAATAGATCAGACTCCTAGTGATTCTCCTGTTTTCAGCCTCCCAAGTTATGGGATTATAGGCATGTACCACTATGCCCAGTCTCTCTCTTGCTCTCTCTTTTTTTTTACTTTTTTTCCTGGTGACTGTGATGTATTACAAATACATATTGTTACATTAGCATGTAAGATTGTTCTTTTTGTAAGTGATAGAAACAGGCATACCATCATAATTTTTCTTGATTACAGTGTTATTGAAATGACATATTTCCCATATAAGTTTTAAGAGTTCTGGGTTAAAGGTCAGTCAGCTTGGAGATGCAGTTACCCACGCCATAACCACCAGCAGCACAGTTTTTCAATCTCAGTTGAGGCACAGAGTCAAACTTAGACCAGAGTGAGGAATTTTAGGAGTTGCGTATTCAACAAGCACTGACGTGTCAGCTCTGTGTCAGGCCAAGTGCTGGTGGGGTGCTGAAGCCACTGCAGATCTGTGTGGGTGACAGGGAGGCAGGCAGAGACTGAACTGGGCCATATGCAGATGGACAAGATGTAAGAGGCAGGCAGAGGGAGGCAGAGGGTCCCCTGCTGAGCTGGATGAAGAATGCAGAGTTGAGCCCTGGAGAGGGAGGTAAGGGATGGGGAATCAAATCCAGGCAGGGAGAAGGCAGGTGCAGATCAGAGTGTTGGAAGTGCCCCATTGTAAGTAGAGAGGAACGCATGATCTGGGGCTGTGTAGACATGGAAGGGCCTGCTTGATTTCTTCAAAGGTTCAGATTTTAACCTGAAGTTAATGGGAGCTGTTGGAGACCTACAGGGTGAGACCAGTTAAAATTTTTAAACACTTCCCTCTAGTGTTTGCTGCTTAACCTCTATGAAATGTGTCCTTCCAAATAGGCTCCTCTCTGAATGGGAAAGATCTGGGGTCTTCATTGTCAATTTTAGCTGCCTTGTTTAAGCTTAGCTTCTAGCTAATTCCAAATTGCAAGAATTTTCAACTAGATCTACTGCTCCATCATCCTCTGTACTTCTGTGCTAATAAAGTATCAAATTTGCACTTATATTTAAACCTCTTATTGATAAATAGGAGATAGAAATTGTGGAAAGGTTTTAGGCACCAGTAAATAGTAGTGAGACACTTCATCTGCATTCTGTTATGAATCATCTGACATCATCTTTATCTTGCACAGAGGTATAGAAAGGTAAAGAAAGCAAGAATTGTGTTCAGAATACACAGCAGGAACCACACAGCCAGGATTATACTCAGTGGATTTCTGAAGCTCAGGCTTTTCCAACTCTGGACCCCAGCTCTGTGTGTTTAGAATGTGCTCCGGGATTATGATATAATACAATAGTTTTGTGAGGGCGTAAAGGAGTTGTAAATGCAGACTCAATGTAAGACTTTTAGGATCAGTGCTAAGAATGTGTGGTCTAGAAAAAGTTTGGCTTAGTAGTCCTTAACATAAATACCTTCCCTCCTCCTCTTCCTCTCTGTCCCAAATTTGTGTAGTTGGTCCTAATATCAAATTGGTGATTTGTTTGTTTTTTAGAATTAAATGACATAGCTAAATGCAGAACTAAGGTAAAAAAAAGTGCTTGCTCCTTAAGGTTGGCTTGTTGTAAATCTCTCTTGTGAGTCTCTGAGCAAACATGGAGTGAAATTTTTTAAACTAAATTGTGAGAACTACTATTCCAAGAAAGAAAAAACAAGATTGATATGTTTGAGCATGTTCTATTTCCATTTCTGTAGGTTTAAGAAAACAGTTCAATGTTGTTGATTTGCATATAGTTCATCTTGATAATGATATAATACCATTAATTCCAATAAGTTAGCCTAATATGACTGCACTCTTTATTTCCTGGTGGAGCAGACAGGTTGTGCCAGGTGTGAGGAGCTCTGGTTTCTGGAGGCCATTCCCTGCTCCAGACCTGGGTAACTGGCCCAGCCACAGTATGTTGTATTTGTTGCAAATCTATGAAGGCAAGTTCCACTTGTTGTAATACATAATTTAAGCAAGTGTACACTTATGAAATCCAAGTGTACGATGACAGAAATATTATGTAAAAAGGAAGTTGAATTCTTTGGAAGATTCCTATAGGAATGAGTCACTGAGAAGATGTGTCAGGGAAGCCATGAAAGATCAGAAAGAAATCAAGAAGAGTAAAAAGGCAATATCCTGAACTCACTGTAAGAATTTGTTTCATTGGTTTGCTTTTAGGTTTTTGATCAGCTTAGGAAACTAAAACTGGAAACTGTAGAAAATAGTCTGGATATACATTATACCTGGAAAATATTGGTGAACAGCACTTTCTTCAGGAAATCTTTTTTTTTTTTTTTTTTTTTTGGTGTGTGTGTGTGTGTGTGTGTGTGTGTGTGTGTGTGTTTAGTGTGAGGTCTATAGGGTCAACAGAGTCTCACTACTCAGATTGGACTCCTAGTGATTCTCTTGTTTTCAGCTTCCCAAGAGCTGGGATTACAGGTGCATCCCCCCACGCCAGGCTCAATGGCCATCTCAGTGTGCCCCTGGGGGCTTCTATGTACTTTCTTTTCTTGTCTTTTTGAGACAGGGTCTCACTGTGCAATTCAGGCTGGCCTTGAGCTCACTTTTGTAGTCCAGGCTGGTCTTGAATTCGCACCAATCTTCCTGCCTCAGCCTCCCGAGTGCTGCGATTACAGGGGTGCACTACCACGCCTGGCTTCTATGTACTTTTAAAATGAGGAAATTACGACATTTGTACACTTGATGATAAATAAAATGTCTATAGTATATACCTAGCTTTTTGTTATTTCACTACCAATATATTTTTGATTACCCAGACCCAGTCAAATTAGGTGTTGTTAGTTTGATTGCAAGTATTTATCCTGTATTATAGTAATCAGTCTACACGTTGTGCCTGGAATTACTATAATAATAAACATTAAGAAAGAAAAATACTGCCAGAGTCCCTGGAGATTTTCCTTTGCTTTGTTCAATAAACCATGGTAATGGTACACAGTCAACTCATACTTCTTCCTTTAAGTTGGACTTTTGGCTTCCAAACTTATTTTAACAATGATAACCAACATGTAGAACTGGAGCTGGTGGGTGCAGGCCTTAACTAGCACACATAAAAATTGAAAGAAAGAAATAGGTACTATCCCATTATGCAGACTTTGTCAAACCTGATAAAAAGTGTTTGTGCTGGTAATGAAGCTGTCGGGTTGACTTGGACAAGCACGCAAATTCTAGTTCTAACCAGTAATTATGGAAGTGAAGTCATTCTTTTCTAAAGCAATAATTGTTTGATGAGGAGAGATCAAATTTATGAGAACAAGAAAAGTACATTTTATAATAATGGCACTTATTGAGCACTGGCCACCTACCAGGTACCGTGCTAAATTCTGTATATGCCTTATCTCATTTCATCTTCACAGAAGCCCTCAGAGGAACATGATATTGTTGCTGCTTAACATGGCAAAAGGTGGGGTTGAGCCTCCCTGAGACATATCTGTCAAAGATATTCTACCTGAGGGTATAACAAGTGAAATCTCTTGTTATACCCTCAAGAGATTTCCAAATTGGAAAGGAACTTAGAGGTTATGTAGGTCAAATTTATTTGTGTGTGTATTTGGTACTGGAGATTGAACCCAGGGCTTCCACAATGAGCAACACTGCTATATAAATTTTCCTTTTATATAAGTATAAGGTCTTGGTATGACACTAAATTGCTCAGGCTGATCTGGAATTTACAGTCCTCCTACCTCAGCCTCTGAGAGCACTGGGACTACATTCATTGCCATCCACCCAGCTAGGCCAAGATCTTGTGGAGGTGAGAACATAGTGAACCAGCAAGGCCAAGTAATTTGGCCAATACCACAAACCTAGTTAACATTGAGGGACTCAAATGAGCCCTTGAAGACCCATGTGGCTTTGCAGCATATGATCCTTGACTCTAGGCATGACTTATGCTGCATGTATGAAGCCCCAAAGTTGCCCTGCTTCCTCCTTGTCTCCAAGGAACAGCAGCAACTACTCGTAAGACTCTCCTCTAGCATGTGGAAGGGACAAGGACTTTGCTTCCTCCAGGTCACAGGCAGGAAGCTGAAACTAAGGCAGTGCAGTGCTGTACTTAATCCTGACGCTGACATTGTCAAATATGTTCCCAAACCACAGCTGAAAGTGTTAAACAAGAAAATACATTGTTTTAGCAAAGAGGACTAAAGTGTTGAGGCCAAACCGTAGACTTTCTTTTTGTCTAACTCTTTCTCCCCATTCTCTTTCTTTAGTGCCAGTTTCAATCTTCTTCCAGGGACCACTTGCGTGTTTCACAGAAGCACCATTTGTGAGCTTGGGTAGAGATGAGATTAATGGAGAGTTAGATGTCTTTGTTGTCTACCCCTTGAAGCCATCTGTCCGCCCTTGGCCTTTGGTTTCTTCTCATTTCCTGAGCAGCCAGAGCCCCGGTGGGTTGCTAGCTGTTGCTTTCTTATCAGGCAAAAGTGTTTTGCTCAGTTCCTGCTGCGTTGTGGGTTCTGCATTCAGATCACAAGAGGGTCCAAGAAATTTAAGTGATTTTTCTCAGTCACCCGTGTGGTGCATGGCAGAGCTGGTCTAGAATATAAGCACTCGGCCTATACATCCTGCTACTTAATGTAAATTTTCTTGTCTTTAAAAAAAGTGTTGGGAGAGAAATAGTTCATATACTTATGAATTAAAGCATAAAATTTGCGTATTATCATATATAGTTTACATTGTTTTTTCCAAAAAAGACTTAACATGCTCACATAAATGTAGCCAGATGCTAGTATGGGAGGGTAGGAATCTAGGTAACAAAGTTGTAATAAATGGAACACTGAATTCTAACTGTGAGCTTAGAGCTCAGATTGAAAAAGTAGCCACAACTATAATAATTTTTTTTTGTTTTCCCTTAGAGAAGGAGGTAAAAAGAATTATTAAGTAAACTTAATGAAGAATAAAGACTTGAAATACTTCAAATAAAGAAACTTCAAATTCTTTTCCAGTTAATATTAACTTTTTTATTTTGTTAGGACTAGGGAATAAACTCAGGGCTTCACACATTGTAGGCAACCACTCCGTAAAGAACTATATCCTCAATTCTTTTAAAATAACAGTGAGATTTTTGAGCTGCCCTGGAACTTGTGATTCTCCTGCCTCCACCATGCCTGACCTGTGTTAGTTTTTGATAACTCACTTTATGGATGTTAGTGATGTGATAGCTTACTTTTTTTTTTTTTTGCAGTACCGGGGATTGAACTCAGGACCCTGCACTTGCCAGGAAAGCACTTATTCCACTGAGCTATCTCCCCAGCCTCTCACTTAGGATTATTAATAATGGAGAACTCTTTGAAGGAATTGCTTAACTGTCTCCAAGGCTAGAATTTCCCAGTGATGTACAGTAACAACTCTAGCAGTATAAGAGTGGCTTCTCAACATGAGGCTAGTCTGTGGGTGCCCTAGAGAAGGAGCATAAACTCCTCAATGAATCAAGCAGGGTGAGTCATGTAATCTCTCAGAGAATGTTTCATGGTACCATATACCTAAGGTTTAAAAACTAATGATTTAATAAACATGAAATCTGCTCAATGAAATTTAATTTCCTCTCAATTTTGTGTATACTTCCCTTATTGCATGTCTTGCTCATGAATGTAAGATCCCTGAGAACAGGGATCTTGCAATAGTATCCTCAGGGCCCAAAGGGTGCTTTGGGCAGAGGAGGTATCAGCTGTTGGGTGAATGTATGTGGACAGGGCCGCTTTCCCTGGGGATCTTAAAGTCTGTGATACTCATGAGCCTTGAGGTGTGTTTGTGAACAGAAGACTTGAAGACCCCCTCTCAGCAAGGACTCACCTAAAGAAGAGGTGAGGAGTCGTGCTCCAGATAAACTGATGTGGGTGAGAAGGATGGCACAGTGAAATGGGGACAGATAGCCAGAATGCTTGAACTGTTTCCACCTACCTACAAATGGAGAGAAAAGAGAAGCTTTTCTTTTTTTTGCTTCCCTGCAAGAACAATAAGAGAAAACAAAAATATAGCTGTATCCGTAGCCAGATAGGAAGATTAAAAGGAGCCAAACTTAAAGTGATAATAGAGTGAGGTATCGAGTGTCACATTTCCTGAAACGCCTGCCTCCTCTGAACCTATGCTCTTGCAGGTCCCACTGTGAGCACGCAGTTGTGTGAGTCCACAGGGCGTTTGCCAAACTGAGACCTGAATCCTACCTGCCTGCCTTATCATCATTCCAGACTGATCTTTTCTTTGAAAGCTTTCTCCAACATTTGCACTTCACTCTGCATCCCACTGCTAACCCACACATAAGCTGTGTGGACAAAATAATCATTCTGGGGCTGGCCAAATAGCTCAGTGGAATAAGCACCTACAGGCTGGTGCAGGGGGCAGGGGCTCAATCCCTGGGTCTGCCATGTGGGCCCCGCCCTCGGTATGTGCTGAGACAGCAATTGAGACTGGGTGTGGTGGTGCACACCTGTAATCCTAACTCTTGGGAGGCTGTACACAGGCGGATCACTAGGAGTCCGATCTAGTAGTGAGACCCTGAACACCCTGTAGACCCTTCCCTAAAATAACAAAATAAAAAAATCATTCTATTATTGTTTTTATATTCACATTTTAAAAATATTTTTTTGTAGGAAATAGAAATAAGAGTTATGACATGAACAGATTTTCTGTGCTTGACCAAAAATCATTTCTATGTCATTAATGAATGATTTTCTGGCTATAAAAATACATAGTGATTTCAAAAATATAGAAAACTTGTCATAAAAAATAATGAACAAAAAATATACAGAAACTTGTAAAATCTAGATGGCAGAGCCTGACAGAAGATCTATATGGTGCTGTACATGGTTCCAAGGTAAATCCTGAGGAGCTTTGACTGATCTTATCAGATAGCAAAAGTTGTATTTGTAGATATACATCTTGCTTTAACTTGGTCTTAACCATCCAGCAGAAAAGTGTAACCACAAAGTATGAAAAATAAAGCCATATTAACATGCTGAAAAAAAAAAAAGGAAAAGAAACTTGTAAAAAAAAGAAAGCTCATCACTCATAATCCTACCAGCCAGAAATAACAATTGATAAACATTTTGGAGAACTGCTTTTCTTGAGAAGAAAAAAGAGAGAGATGATTTGGATGAAGTGCAGGAACCAATTTTTAGTACACTTTTTTTGGAAAACCTATATCATATGCATATTCAGCATGGAAATTTTACTTGGTCTTTAGAAAACTCACATTACAGAAATTTCCAAACATGTATAAAGTTAGAATGCTATAATGAGCTAGGTATATCTGTCACCCAGACTCATGGTCAATCTTATTTATATCTGGAAATGTTTCGGAGAAGCAAATGGACCAAAAATTAAGAACTTAAAGCAATGCAGCAAAACCATTATCGCACTGAATAGGTTGAAAAGTATCCTTGAGTGTTACCCGATATGTAATGAAAGTGAGAAACTTTCCAATAAACATCAATAAGGTTATGAATGGGGCTAGGTAAGATAGCTTAGGGGACTGAAGTGCTTGGATAGGCAAACTTAGGTAAGTGCAGGGACCAGGGCTGGATCCCCAGCGCCATGCGCTGCACAGCCCGCCCCCCACCCGCCCCGGAGGACTGAGCTGGCCACAGTGTAGTTGTGGTGGCGCAAACCTGTAATAATAGTGCTGTGGAGGTTGAAAGCAGGAGAATCACCAGGGGTCTGCGCTGCGTAGTGAGACAGTGTAACAACCAAATATATTTTTAAGAAAAGAACAAAGACAAAAGGAAAAGAAACTTAGTTTTGCTTATCTCACAAGTAACCATGAATGCATTATTATTGGATAGTCTGTGGCTTGTATTTTAATAACTTTGCTGTTTCCTTATTCTGAATGTTTACTTTCATAGTGCAGGGTTTCTCCTATTGCACATTTTTTTGAGAGTATTGGCTGTTTTGGGGATTAGTAGAGGGAAAAAGTGTGAGCTGGGTACATAAAATTCAGAAATTCACCATCTTTCCAAAAGCTCCCATAATTAATATATTTTTCTGAAACTGCTTTTCTTGGAATAGGAGTGAGATAATATCGGGAATATGTATCTTTAAATTAATAAAACAGAGAAAAAGCATTTTTTTCTTAGACATTCCATAGTAGAAATAATTTTTATACCCTTAAAGATAATGTGGGGAAAAAACGTGAAGTCCTCAAAGTCTCCAAATAATTTATTCCTACTACAAGCATTCTGAAGGTATAATAAAAAGCAAAAACGTCTAAAAGACTGCCTAAAAGACTTATTTATCAGGAATCAGAGTCAGACGTGAAGGTAGAAAGTAAAAGGTGTGGGGCCAGCTAGAGAGCAGACCAAAGCGCCTGCTCAGGCAGAGCACAACAGCCTGGTTCCATCCCTGGCATGTTCTGAGGCCCGGGCCCCGCCCCCAGGCCACACTGAGACCCAGATTGAGACTGGGCATGGAGATGCATGCTTGTAATCCCAGCATTTGGGAGGCAGAAAACAGGAGAATCACTCACTGCGAGTCGGATCTACATACTGAGACCCTGTAGTAAATATAAAATAATACTAATAAAGAAAGTAAAAAAAAAAAAGAAAAAAGAAAGTAAAAGGAGTGGAGTTAAAGTACCCAGCCCCAATCAGGAATCTCATCATGGTTCAAGACTCTCTTAAAAACTGTACGAGCGGGGCCCAGCAGGATGGTTCAGTGGTCTAAAGCGCCTGCAGGTGGCTACAGGGACTGCAGTTCAATCCCTGGCACCACATGTTGTGCCAGCCCTTCCCTCAGGGCAGGCTGAGCCGGCCATAAAAATAAATAAACAAACAAAAGTTCTGAAACAAGAATAAATAAATAAATAAATAAATTAATTAATTAAAGAAAAAACTATAGGAGGGCTCTGAAAAGAGAAAGAACTGGGCAGCAGAGCTTTGGACTGGAGCACTGAGGAATATGGGAGTGGCTGACTGCTTGGTCTGTCATAGACCCTGGACATCTACACATGTGCCTTTATATATGAAATAGAAAGAGCAGATCAGGCAAAGGGAAAGGAAGGTGAAGGGTGGGTCTGCAAATGAGAGAATGAGGAGGCCGCAGTTTATAGCCCATAGCATGAGTAGGTTGTGGGGCTGGAATTTGTCTTCCAATTTTAGTATATGTGCTGCTGAAGCAAGCACTGGAATTTGTCTTCAGGAGCCTGTGTCAGAACAATATTTTGGTTGAGATTCCAGATGTGTCTTTTTAAAAAAAGTTTTATTTATTTATTTAATAATATTTGTGTAGGCATGCATGTGCCCGAGATCAAGCTCAGGAGCTTGCCCTTGCCCCACAGGTGCTTACACCCTGAGATATCTCTCCAGCCCTCGGATGTGTCTTTATGTCCTTCCTTGTGAATCATTGAAGATCCAGTGAGGAAATTACATATTCATTTGTATAACTGGAGACTTTTAACTGTGGTGATGCACCTTTGGCAATTCCATAATGATAGGGCACGTCAAAGTGCATGAATTGCTGAAATATTTTGAACACAGGGCCACAGTGGGCCTTCACTGAGGGATATTGCACTAAGCTATAATTATCTTATGTACATAAGCAGAGGATGAAATTGTTAGTGCTTCTCCACTGCTTTTGGCCAGGTAAAGAATAGCTGATTTGAGCATATATTCGGGAGATAGCACTGTCAGGATTTGCTAAGACTCGATCGATGTCTGTGAGAGAGGAGTGAAGCCTTTCTTCCATCTTCAGATGGACTCCCTGGCCGGGGGCGGGGCAGGCTGGCTGGAATCCCCTATCCACCCTCTTTGTCTCAAACTTGCTTGCTAGCTTTTCCATTTCCACCAAAAAATGAAACAAAAGTCTTCTTTCTCGAACAGCTCATTGCTGGGCTTTGCTCCTACTGACTTTAATTCCTTTGGCCTTTTCCTAGTTCATTCCCACTGTGTCGTGGACATCTCTCCGTCCCTCTTTCTGTTACAGATCCGAAGTCCTTGTATGTTTCAGCTGCCATTTCCTGAGCAGCCTTCAAGTTTCTTGTGGGACTCAGCTGTGATCCCGCCTCTGTGACACTGTCTTTATCTGTTTTCATGAGCTGTCTTGTGGGGTGGGGTCTGGTCCCTTGGAAATGTGCCAAGAAGCCATGACCAGCCCCACGATACTTTCTTCAGGACCCAGTCTTTGGCTTTTCCGCCCCCAACCTTCCGCCCTTGCTCCACTCTTGCAGTGACCTTTGTGGTCCCATGGCCTCTTCATTTTTGCTTATCTCACTTTCAGATCTACCTGGAAAGACTGCAATCCCAAATTCACCTTGTGGTCATCCTGTGCAAAGATCCAGGCAGCTGAACAACTTGTGGAAATTTGGGTTGAAAAGGATGAATCGATCAAGTCATGCTTCCAATCTTTACTAAATCCTGACCAGAATGACTTCACTCTTCATTCTTTCACTCTGTAGCTCTCAGTGTTGACTACATAACAGAATCGTCTGGGAACTGTAAAAGAATCCCCCCCCCCCAAAGGAATCCCCCTTCCCGAGCTGTCCAAGTCAATTGAATTTGAAATTTTGGATTAGGAGCCAAGCATCAGTATTTCCTCATGTTCTTCTAGGCGAGCTTAGTGTGCAACAAGATTGAGAACTACTATTTTATTTATTTACATTTAATGAGTAGATGTTTTACTGAAATTATGGCACCCATAGAAAATACAACAGGCCAATGCAAGTGTAACTGATTTCTAAATGGCTGTTCAAAGAAAGGCAATAATACAAAAACAATCTGGAAAGCAACATACTACTTTCCAGATCATAATATCGTGTTTTTTAAATTTTTTATTACTTTTAATAAGAAATAACAATATGATAGTTTCAAAACTTGTTAGTAGTACATTTGCAATAATTAACACATTACATATTGTTGTTCTCATGATAGTTATACAGAGCACAGGGTGTAGACATAATAAATTTTCTGATCGATGTTGGTAAGGAAGGAAAAGAAAAGGAAAAAAAAATAAAAGAAAAATTTCTTCTCTTTGAACTGTGAGGAAGTAGTTGTATACATAGTCCAATATTCCTTATTTGCATTGGGTTACCGGTGATGCTGGCAATGTTGGAAGCTGTTGATTTAAGCCTGTTACAGGTCATCATAGTAATCTAGCTCTATGTTTTATGCCTCATAATTAAGCTTTTCTGCTGGGTGATCAAGGGCAAGTTAAAGCAAGACCTGTATGACAAAACATTCATCATTTACCATAGTATTTTTTATATTTATTTATTTATTTTAAATTTAACAATGGTTATATTACATGTTTTCATTATTGGATCAGTTCAGATTAATAGATATAGGTATATAAGATTGATCAAACATTTAAACATTAACACTTTCAATAAACATTGCTTTTTTTTTTTTTTAACAGTTGACACACTGCACATTGTCCTCACAGTAGTTATACAGAGCACAGGGTGGGTATGACACACCTTCCAATTGATATTGATAAGGAACGAAAAAAATTTAGAGGTCTTATATTAGGGAGACTATACGATATTTACACATGTAGGTCTGGTTTATTTCACTAATGAGTATATGGAGAACTACTATTTTAAGCTTGTGTTTGAAGAAGTTTTATTCTGCATTCACTTCAAAAATCAATTCCAAGGGGGCTGGGGAGATAGCTCCATGGCACAAGTGCCTGCCTGGCAAGTGCAAGGTTGTGAGTTTGAACTGTGGTCCCGGAAAAAAAAAAAAGAAAAAGAAAAAAAAAAATTCCATTTTGTTGCTATTTTACCAAAACCTCTTGCCTACCTTCCTTCTATCACCATCAGCAATTGATCTTGCCTCCTGAAGCTTTGCTTGGTGACTCGCTTTTAATTGTTTGGCTCTATATAGTCAAATGCATTTAATTAGAGCCTGGGTTGTGCCAGGCACTGATGAACAGGACAGGTACAGTGCTTGCCTCCCTGGCCTTACACTCTAGCGGTGCCTGAAAATGGGTCTCTTAGCAGTTACAGCTTAATGTAAGTGGGAGAGAAAGTCATGCAAAGGGCTCTAATTACACGTGAGCCATAATCCCTTAGAAGCTCTTTTCCATTCTCAGTGGAGGAAGCTGCCTCCTTTCCATTGGAGAGAAGGGCCAACTTGCAGGGCTTTCTTCGTCCTCTCTCTTGTTCACCTTCACCCTTACTATTGGTGGCTCCTTGTTTTCTCTATTGTTTCTTTTTGCACAATGCAGATATTGAAGGTATATTTCACCTTAAGAGTGACAGAGCTTGAACAAACTATCTACAAAACGAAAGAATGACAGAATTTGAATTGGCATTTCTCTTCTCTCTGTTGGCCTTCCCAGTGAGGTCTTTGGCAGGAGGTCTATTTGAGGCCTCTGTGACTCGCATGCCTTTTTGTTTTGGCCCCTCTTTCTTTGCTCCATCTTAGTATCTCCTCCTGAATCCAGTGACCATTCAGTTGTATCACTGAACCTATTCTGAGGCATTTGAGTATCTTTGCTGCTGTTTTCTTCATAAGTTTTTACCATAGCAATTTTTGTGATTCAACACCCATACATCCTCTTTTTTTGGGGGGGTTCTTAATTAAAAAAAAATTAATGAAACTTTCTGCATGTCCCTGAAGTGGTGATATTCTCTGAGGATCTGTCCTCATGCCACTCTTTTCCCCATTCATCTAGTGTAATTTTAATCTCCAAGATGTGAAACTGGCCGAAAGCTAGATCTTCGGCCTTGACCTTTCCTCCATGTGCCTGATGATCATCAACTTGAGTGTCCCATAGGCTTGTTTGTTTATTTATTTATTTATTATGTATTTAGTACAGGGTCTGCAGGGCCTCACTACACAAATCAGACTCATAGCGATCCTCCTGTTTTCAGCTTCTCAAGTGCTGGGATTACAGGCATGCACCACCACGCCCAGGCTCAGTTGCCATCTCAGTGTGGCCCAGGGGTGGGGGCCAGCACAGCATGCCAGGGATCGAACCCCAGTCCCTGTGTCTGACTAAGCAGGTGCTCGAATCTGCTGAACTATGTGGCCGGCCCTGTCCCATAGGTTTATGAGAGTGGCATTTACTAATTTATCCTGTTGCTCCTATATTTTTATCTCAGCTGGTGACAGCACCACGAATTTAGACACTTAGACCAAACCTGAAGCTTTAGCTGTCCTTTTCTGTCCTTATATGATTAGCAATCCCTCTTGTATTGCCTTATATATGTTTCTCCACTTTGTGTCTGTACTACTGTAATTTGATGAACTATCTTTGTCTTTGTTGAGGCGTTTGGTCATTGCTTATTGGGATGATTGCAATTAAATCCCAATTGATCTCTTGGCTTCCAACTCATCCCTCATATTCTCTGTCACATTGCTGGTTTGCTGACAGGTCGGGCTCCAGACTCCGCTGAGTGTGTTGTTGTGGGGTAAGCATGGGATTGCTGGTCACTGTGGTAGAACTTGGTGCCTTTTCTGGCCAAGCTCTTTCACCTGTTGTTTCTGCTCCATATTTCACCTTTGAAAGTTTCATGTTGCTTGCACAAGATCTTTTCACACTGTTCCTTTGTACTGCTTCTTTGGTGAATCTGCCCTTCCCACTACTTGAAGGTGCCTGGTTCATACCTTATTTAAGAAATTGGTGATGTAATCTTAGCAATTAGGGACTGAGGCATGAGGATTGTGAGTTTGAGGTTAACCTGGGCTACAACGTGAACTCAAGGCCAGCCTGGATGACATAGTGAGACTCTGTCTCAAAAAGACAAGAAAGAAAAAGAATAATTCAAGTCTCACTTCTTTCACAAAGCCTTCTTAATATTCCTGTCATTGGCTGGGAAGATAACTCAGTGGAATAAGCTCCTGCCTGGCAGGTTCAGGGTCCCAAGTTTCATCCCCAATACAAAAAAAAAAAAAAAAAAAAATCATATCCTTATTTTTTATGGGACCAGGGTTTGAACTCAAGACGTTACACTTGCCAGGCAGGCTCTTGTGCCATGGAGCTATCTCCCCGGCCATATCCTTATTATTTATTCACTGATATTTGTTAGATACGTATGTGGCCTGTACAGAAATCAACGTTATCCAAAGCAGTGAGATATGAACACATCTGCAGGCATCAGAGTAGTTGTTTATCTGCTGCTGGAACCATTGGAATTTTTATTCACATTTGCTCCATTGTGAACCAATAGATGGTTTTATTTCTTATGATGAGTATGCAGATTGCATCATCTGTGGCTCATCATGCAAATGTAGCAACACCTGAACTAGTCTGTACCTTGTTCAGCAAGAAATTGTGTACTTTCATGTTACAGCAATGCCAGATTTTGTAAACATGTTGTGAATGATCATGCTGTACTTTCTTGGTGGACTTGGTTTGTACCAAGCGAAAAATAAACCATTTCAGCATCAGCTCCCAGGCCACTTGAGAATCACTGCCTTGGAGGCTTTGCTGGAGAGCCCTTGGAAGGAGAAGGGTTCAGAAGGGACTACACAGGTGCCTAGATGGTTCAGCTCAAAGGGAAATTGAAAGCTTGTTGAAGAAGAGCATGTTCTTAAAAAGCGAGTTATGCTTATAATCCTGGCATTTGGGAGGCTCAGGTAGGAGGATGGCTGGGAGTTCAAGGCCAAGCTGAACTCTGTAGTCAGTTCAAGGACAGCCTGAACTGCATAGTGAGACCCAGTCTCCAAAGCAAGCAAAGCAAAAGTGAATTGTGCTTCACAAGCAAGTGCACAATGCTTCCTGGTCATGAGGACAGTGGGCACAGTTAGAGAAGGGCTATGGAGGAAGGATAAGCTTGAGGATATATGGAACCTAGTGGAGGGGATGCAGATCTGGAGATGAGGCCAGAGGTGCAGGCGGGATTCAGTTCATTCATCCAGGGAATACTTCTTGAGAATCAGTCAGGTTCCAAATCCTAGGTCACACGATTAGAAATGAAGCAGAGAAAGTTTTTGCTCCAGTCCAGTTCAGAAGGTGCTGTCACAACCAAGGGGCTTAGGCTTTTGACTGTGGGAAGCTTTTGGAGAATCTTGAGGTGAAGCACAGCATGACTGATTTAATCTTTGGCAGGATGACTCTGGTGGCATTTAGAAATCAGATAACTGCTGAGTTGGGGAAGTTAGTGGAGAGGTCAGTGAGGTACAAGGTGGATGATATGGAGAAGGAGGTAGAATTCAGAGGTTGGAGGAGGAACCAGGGAAGAGAGAAGGAGCAAAGGACTTCTTGGAGAAGCACCATTAAGGATGTATAAAGCAGACAATATGGAGAAGTCAGTGAAACATAGGGATTGCTTGTGGTATATGATTTGATAAATGATTCTTGAGCTAAACAGAAAGTATAATACCACCACATGCTTAAAGAGTTAAAACACCACCATCCAGGTTGGCATGACTAGTCTCTCTATTCTTCCACAAGGCTCAGATGAAGGACTGGCCAGTTGGGCTTTTGTCAGGTGCCTCCAAGAAGAATCTATTTATAAATTCACACAGATCTGGGCAGAAATAAGTTCCTGTGGCTGCAAGACTGATGCCCTTGTTTCCTTGTTGGCTATCAGATAAAGGCCACCCTCCATTCTTAGGGACCTCTCTCCAGCCCTTGAATATGAGCCCTTATGTTGCAAAGCCAATGATACATCAGTGAATCCTCAATTTTCAATATCTCAGCTTCTTTCTACTTGTACCCAGCAACAGTTCTGTGGTTGTTTTTGTCTCATATTTTTTTGTTTTTGCTTTCTTATGCTCCTGGGATGGAACCTGTGCCTCATACTTGTTGGACAAATGGTTTACTGCTCAGCTTAGCCCAGCTGTTTATAAGCACTTATATGAATACACTGGGCACACCAGGGTAAAGCAAGGTAATACTTAAAGACTGTAACCTTCATTATATTGATAGAGTCTCCCTTACCAGGTAGCAAGGCACAGATTCCAGGAATTAGGTCACAGACATATTTTTAGAGAAACATTATTTTACCTTAGCCCAACAGTAGTTATCAACCATCTTACAGGGATTATGGTCTTGGTTCTTAAACATGTGTAGATTGAAGTATCCTTTCTTTGTGCAGAGAAGCACAAGGAGACAAGATTTGTCCAGGGTCAGAAAGGAATGGAAGCAGAGGTAGATTAAATCTCTGCAACTTCCACTCTCCTCACCATCAGTCCATTGATCCATTCCATCCATCTGTATATTCATCCATCCATCCATCCATCCATCCATCCATCCATCCATCCATCCATTCCACCACTGTTACTTATTCATAAAGTGTGTGAGCACATCCTTTAAGCCTCTCTGCAAGGTTGGGAAATGAAAGAGAGAGTGAGGAGAGCAAGGAGGAAGAATGCCTGAGTTCTGTCAGCGCATTTTTAGTTTGTTGAGGTCTGCATCAAAATCTTCATAAATCCATGCCATCCACTGTTGATTCGGACTTGTGCGGATGTTTTCTGCTTAGTGGGTAATCTGTTTATAGTATTTTTAGCTTTAGGCCCTGTAACAAGTGTGCAGTAGATGTGTATAATTATATAATTACTGTTTATTTCATTGCCTTCTATGGGTAGCTATGAAATCTAAGAATCAGTAACAAATATATACTGTTCTAACTTTTACTTTATTCAGATATGTAACCAGTGTTATGAATTCTTACTTTTCCTTCCAATTTTAGTATGCGTGCTGCCGAAGCGAGCACTGAATTCTTACTTTTCCTAAAGATATTCTGTGTCCATACAAGACAGGAATTGTCTTATGCCTGGTATTAAACATATGTTTTAATGATTGTTCTCTATAGCATAGATAAAACTATATTTATTCATTACTTTTTATGGTATGATAATCTATGATATGAATATATCATTTTTTTAATTTAATTTTTTTGGGGGGGAGGGTCACAGGGTGTTCCAGGGTCTTACTATTAGATTAGCTCTTTATAAGCACTTATGTAATTACACTGGGCCCACCAGGGTGATTTGCCTATTTATAGCTTCCCAAGAGCTGGGATTACAGGACTACCACCATGCCCAGTCTCAGTGTGCCTCGGGGGGCGGGGGTAGGGCTGTCATGGCTGGCCTGGGGATCAAACCCCCAGCTCCTGCACCTGCTTGTAGGTACTTTGATCTGCTGAGCTATTATTGGCTGGCCTAATGAATATATCATTTAATAAACCTTATTATAGTGGGGCATTTCTACTTCCTTTGCTAATAAAAGATTATCACAGTAAAAATTTTGTGTTTATATCCTTCATAAAAGTATGAGTGTACATAGAGACCATCTGTCTTGAGTAGATACAGTATTGCTAAATCCTCTTGCAGAGGTTATTTTTATTGATGGTCTTACTGGCAGTGCATGGAGTGTTTGTTCTACACTCAACTGACAGTGTCTTCCAAACTTTATGGAATTGGCTGACCTGATACATAAAATTGGTATTTCAATTTACATCTGCATTTAAATAATGTCAAACATCTTTTTCTATAAAATATTTCAGAGCTATTTGTAGTTCTATTTCTGTAAACTGTTCCTATCTTTTGTCCATTTCTTGACTGAGTTGGGCTTTGCTTTTCATTTGTTGACAGCCTTTAATGCAAGCGGGGAGCCCTTGGGGATATGAGATGCATCTGTTTTCCACCTTGATTTATCTTTTAACTCTGTGTACCTGGGCTTTTGACACACTCAAACATTTGACCTTGGTCTTGTTTACTTAACTTTTATGTCTAGACTTCTTTCTTTGTGTCATGGTTGGAAAAGCCTTCCTCATTCCAGTATTACAAAGTAATTGCGTCAGGCTTTGCCAGGTACTTTTCAAAAATTTTATTTATTTATTTATTTATTTATTTATTTATTTATTTATTTATTTATTTATTTATTTTCATGGCTGGCTCAGCCTGCCCTGAGGGCAGGGCTGGTGCAGCATGTGGTACCGGGAATCGAACCGTGGTCCCTGCAGCCACCTAAGCTTTCCTAAGCAGGTGCTTTAGACCACTGAGCCATCCTGCCAGGCCCCAAAAATTTTAAATTTAATAGTTTATTTTAATTATCTGCAAAGGAGACTGTTAAAGGTAATTTTATTGCCTGGTACTTTTTTTACTTTCTGTTTTAAATAATTCTAGATTGACAGGAAGCTGCAGTTTTGGTTTCAGAGAGAGATCCTTTATCTTTTTCCCAAATACCAGACATGTTTATAATTTTTTATATTTAAATTTATTTAAAAATATAGTTTGTACAATACATTTTTCAGTAAAAATGTATTTAGTACACTAGACAGATCAGTCATAGTGATCCTCCTGTTTTCAGCCTCCCAAACGATGGGATTACAGGTGCACACTACCACACCCAGTCTCAGTCACCATCTCAGCCCCCAAGAGTGGGGCTGGTATGGCCGTGCGACCAGGGATGGATCCCCGTCCCTGTGCTTGCCAAAGCAGGCACTTAATCTGATGAGCTATCTCGCTGGCTCTTAGGAACATTTCCTTGTGTTTTAGATAGGAAATATAGGCTGAAGAAATGAAAGTTTTCCAGATCTCTGTTTATAGAGCAAGTCAGTAGAGCTCAGACTTGGGTTCTGGTCTTGTGAGTGGTACCTGTCCCATACCATTTCAGGACATACCTAGCATCTGCCCAAGATGTCATTTTGCTCTATTGACCTGAGATAACAATGACTACGATGGGTGGGCTACCACATGACTCCACTGTTCTGGCTCTGTAATGTGGATTGACTCAGCAAACATAGAGGCTTACACCATTATACCTTTACTTTAAAATAAACTTTATTAGGTGTATTTGCAATTTGAAATGTGATGCCCATTTTAAGTTGCACTATTGGGGATTTTTTTTTTTTTTTAATTTTGCTACTATTTTCCATAGTTTTATGTTCCCATATAGTAGGGAGAGAACCAAAGCATTTAAAGAATGACAGCGATTTTCATGTTGGTTATTTAGAAGGAAAACATGCTAAAAATTCATTAATCCAATTAAAATCACATTTGTTAGGGGAAGCCCGGCAGGGTGATCGTTGTATAATATTATAGTAGCTGTTTTAGGGCCAGCGGTATAGCTCAGCAGATTAAGCGGTAGCTTAGGGAAGCGCAGGGGCAGGGTTCAGTTCCTGGCCCTCTTGCTGCATCGGCCCACCCTCGAGCCCACTGAGCCAGTGATGGGGACTGGGTTTGGTGGCATGCACCTGTAATCCTAGCACTTGGGAGATACAAGCAGGGGGATCGCTATGAGTAAGTAGTGAGACCCTGTACAAAAATAAATAAATAAATAAATAGATAGATAGATATAAAAGAAAAAGACACAAAAATAATTAAAAGTAGCTGTCTTGATTTCAGTTCTGTACATTAACTTGCTAACATGGTTAAAATACCACTTGAAATTCCATGGTGCTTTGATTTTAAGGTTATCAGTTTCTGGGCTGGCGAGATAGCCCAGTGGTCTAAAGTGATTGCTTAGGCAAGCTTAGGCAACTGCAGAGACCAAAGTTTAATCCCCAGCACCACATTGTTGTAATGTCCTGTGTTGGCGCCGAAAGAAACGTCGAGAAGACCCAATGAATTTAGCTCAGAGGACTCACCAAGATTTGTCTCTCTAGAAGTGAGCCTCCATCCACAGAAGAATCTTACCTTTTTTGAATACTAAAGGACAGCCTACGGAATTTGCATAAATGCTTTGGGGCAGACTAGAGATCACTACTTCTATCAACATTTACTTAACATCAGGTTAAAAAAAATGCTAATTGAAAACATTCCAAGCAGGGGATAAAACAACCAGTATCTTCCCAAATTAGGGAAGAGACAATGATCAAGGAGCCATTAGAACAAGCTGTTTTCTGTCTCCTTGAATCCCAGGTTTCAGGTAACACCAAGTAACCCATTACAGCTGTCTCTGGGCTTTGTTCATTATCTTTCATTATCTAAGATGTTAATTCCTTACCTCTACATATCCCCTTTTTCATTTTTTTTAATGCTATAAGATGATTTTTTTTTTTTTTTTTTAAGCATTAGGGTGAGGACTGTAAACTTTTGATCCTTAGCTTTTTGCTGAATCTATCCTCGTTGTCAAAGTAGACATGATATATAAAGACTATAGGAGGGGCCCGGTGGGATGGCTCGGTGGTCTAAAGTGCCTGCTTGGGAAAGCTTGGGCGGCTTCAGGGACCGTGGGGTTGATCCCCGGCGCCACATGTTGTGCCAGCCCTGCCCTCGGGGCAGGCTGAGCCAGCCATAAAAATGAGTGAATAAAAAAAGGTTCTGAAATAAGAAAAAAAATAAATAAAATAAATAATATAGAGTATAGGGATAACATACACAGATCTCTACATTTCTACCAAACAATGAGATAACATGAAAAGAATTAAGGTTTTCAATGCTATTAGAGATATTTTGTAACAAGTCAAGTTTAGTTCCATAAAATGGAAGTTATACAAAATAAAGAAGTACTACAATCACATTTTAAACAAGGTTGACATTGTAGATTAACAATTTGACCTTCTAACTTAACAACAGCTTGTTTTAAACCACTTATCTTATTCTTTAACTCCAAGTCTATATGTCTTTGAGAAGTCCATAATTGTTTTAAGTCCTTGTGCCAATGCTGTGCAAAATGAACAGTTTGTACTCTTTGACTTAATGTGACTCTGGCAGTAGCAGTTTTGGATGTGAAGGCTATCATGAGTTTAAGCTTTTTTGTTGTTGTTTTTTAATACCTGTAGATATTGGAATAGCATCATGGAAAGGGAGTGTTACCACGAGTGATGTAATTGTATTGGAAGTCAGATTTTGGTCTTTGTCCTAAGAATATAGATATTATCCCTAGAAAAATTAAAGCTAATAGAAGAATTCAAACATGTATATAAAAAACAATGGTGACATGTAATGGTACAGTTAGAAGGGTTCCAATAAGTAGGTCCTATAAGCCACAGGTGAAGGGGGTAAACACATTCCTGAGTAATAATGCAGTATTTTCATCTTAATTCCTTCCCTTCTGTCATCTGGGCAGAGCCATAAGGGCTCCAATCTATGATGCTTCCATTGGAAGTATTAACTAACTCCCAGACTGTCATGAGGGATTTATAGGTGATGACCGTGCTGGCTTCTTTAGGCTGAAAGGGGTCGTAGTTGGGAATCGGCAGTCAGAGATACTCTCCAGAGGTTCTACCTAAAGGTCCTCAATAGACACCAGGCATTTTTATCTTGGGTAGGTAGAATAGCTTAGACCCTTTTATTTATAGTCTGACAGTTTATTATAAGTCCCGCTAGCTTTAGTTATAATTACCTCTAAATTTTGATAAGTCATGAAAACCAGAATGTCTTATTTTTTCTCTTTTTAGTTGTCTTTGTGAGAGAACAGTAACATTAGCAAGCTAATTTAATTTCCATGTTTTATTTTAATTTTTGAGGTATGATAACTGGAAGGAAAGTCAGGGTCAGAGAAAAGCAAAGAGACCTGTGCCAATGTCCAGCAAAAGATCTGAGTTTTCCTTTTGTTCATGATTTCTTAGGGCTTCTCCATGGAGATGACAGAAGCTGTCTGGCCAGAGGGATCAGGCAGGCCCAGTGCCTATTAGTCCTACTGGACCTTCTGGGAAGCTGAGTCTGAGCTCTGGGGCCTTCAACTCAGAGTGCAGTCTCACTTCTAGTGGCTGCTTTGGCAGTCAGGGCATGGCTTGTGGGCCTCTTGAGACAATCCCTCTTATTCTGGCCTGGCTTCCAACAGCCATAGCAGGTGAACTTTATAGTCGTTGAGCTCCAAGAAGAATCAGACCTTTGTATTTGAAACTGCAATAAGGCAGCTAATTTTCATCTCTTTTGTTTTCTCTTCCTGGTTTTCTCCCAGTTCCAATTCTAGGAAATTTATTTCTTAGTGTCCTATAAAGTATTAAGTGAGTTTTTTCATCAATCGAAGATTTTATATCAGAATGCTTACACCTACTCATTTTCTAGGTTTTATTTGTCCAGCTGGTACCCAAATTACTTCTCCAGTATCTGTAATGACACAAGCAAAACCTCTTCCCCATCTCTAGATAACTCCTGGAACCCATTAATCAATATTATTTAAAAAGAAAACAGGCTGTTGCAAAGGATGCTCACTTCCTTTGTCCAGTGATGGTATGTAGCAAAAGATCCATCTGGCAGCTGATTTAAAAAATTTAATGTGAATAAAGCTTTTTGTATTATTAACCTAGGTGTATTCATATATATTTCTATACTATTTACCCTTTTTGTTTAATAAGCATTTAAAGCTTAATATATTAGTATGGCATTATTTTTATATCTAATGTCTGTACTTTTTTGTTGGATGGTTAAGACCAATTTAAAATAAGACCTGTATAAATACAAGTATAACTTTTACTATGTGACAAGTTTAGTCACATCTCAGGATTTATCTTGGAACCATATATTAGACATAAAATGGAACTGCTATTTTTTAACAACCATGGATATTTTAGCATTTCAATTCCTATAGAATGTTAACAAAAACAATTATACCATTTTACACAAAAACTTAGAAATCTAATCATATACAACATTGTAGCAGGCCATTCTTTTGACATTTTGAGACATGTTTTAAATATTTTTGTTTTGTTTTGGCATAACACTTTCGTAAAAGGCAGAAGCTTTTAATTTGAGAAACTTTTGTCCTAAAAAACACTCTGTTTTACATTTTGAAAGACCTATATATCTGGAATCATAAATATACTTAATATACCATGAGATTAATAACAATAAATTATCATACTCATATGAAGACCTTTTTTTTTCTAAATCTTTTTGTATCAAAATCATTTTTAAAGTGAAAAGCTTATTGTAACATTTTGAAAAACTTTTATCTTTTAACCAATGACCTATGTATTGAGGGTGTCTCCTAAGAGACTATTGAGATTGTGGGGAGCTCCTCATTAATGAATAAAAAGGTTGGCCACACCTCTCATTCATTAATTGGACTCCTCTAATAAATTTTTTCCACTCAAAGAAATTTTTATTAAATTAACTTAAACCTTATGATATATTATATATAAATCAATTTTAATATCACTTTGACTATCCGGCAATTTAGGAAAAAGCATGCTTTTAAGTCTGTATCTCAAATTGTATTTAAAACAAATCATAAAATACCCCAAAAATAAATAAAAAAAGGAACAGCTGTTCATTGAAAGACACACAAACAGAAGCACACAGACACATAAACATCTTTATAAAATTAAAAGTGTACTCAATTTTTTAGCCAAATTAGTAAGTAGACTAGTCAGATTTTGTTATTTGTTAGTTATTAGAGATCTCTTATTTAAAAACTTTGGAAAGAATAAAATCCTTTCTTATAATCAATATGCATATTTTATAATTATGTTTTTTCTGTCACCTATTTAGACCTTAGATTTCCATTTGGTCAGTTCCTTGAAGAGGCCTCAGGCTGGACCTAGCCTCATTGCAGCTAACTTCTTCAGATCTGGCTTCATGGTGCAGTCTGACAGTACAAGCTGGTACCTAAGTAGGTTGTTTAGCATTCTCTGGAAAAACACAAGCAGACCCTTTGCCCCAAGTTAGTAGTGGACCGAGTTCCTTTCATAGTCTAGCATGGAAATCTCTCTTAAGGACCTTTTTTTTAGCCCTTTTTATTTCTTATCTGGTTTGTCTTTAAGTTGCTGTAAAAGTTTAAAAATTTAATAGTATATACTGACAAGTGAAGTTGGCAGGATTGATTCTCCTTTTGCTTTAACAGAACTTTGATGGTATGGTGAGATTTTAGAAGAGGTACCACACATTTTTTCATTTTTAACTTAGGTGCAGGATGATAGTCAATAGCACCAGAGAAATCAGTCCAAAATCAAGATGGAGCCAATTAAGATTACCAAATAAAGTCTGAAAGTCATCAATGGTTGATTTGAACAGTTTGGGGCACAAAATATCTTTGTTGCATAAATTGACCCAAATATGTAAAAGTTATCATAGCTTGAACCTCTTTGGAAGCCACCAGTAGTCCTTTTATTAGTTAAATGGGATGTCAAAATCAAGCAACTGCTTAAACCTTTAAATATTATTTCACATTTGTTCATAAAATATCAAAGCTTTATTTTATTTTTACTTTTGAGACAGGGTCTCCATATGCAGTTCAGACTGGCCTTGAGCTCACTTCTGTAGCCTGAGGCTGGTCTCAAATTCACACTGATCCTCTTGCCTCAGCCTCCCAAGTGCTGGGACTACAGGCTTGTATCACCATACCCAGTCAAAGTCCCTTTTTAAATGCCATTTTTAATTTAGGGCAGTTTTAAGCAACCACACTTAACTAGGAATTAAAAGAATTTTAAGTAATTTTTAAAAATATCCCGGGGCAATGGCCTCACCTTTGCAGCCATTAAAATATTTTTCCCTTAAATAATTGTTATTTTTAGCCTGTGAATTCTTTTAACAATTTTAAAATTTTTAACAAAAACTAAAGACCAATTGAACAATATAAGAATTTGGTGTGATTTAAACAACAGTTTGGTCAGACAGAATTACAACTTTGATTTCTTCGTATAAACAGCGTTCGTTATCCCAAATATAACCTGAGGATATTTAGCATTTGGGATGTCAGCTTAATGGTCTCAGGATCTATAGACTGTTTTCTTGAGCCTACTAGCCAAAGCTTTAAGGGCATTATGGCCCTGTAGCCAAGGCGTCTGTGTATAGTCACTGTGTCTCCTGTTGATGTGCTGACAATAGGGCCAGGCAATGCAGTATGAATTTAATATGCGTAAAGAGAAGCTGACTTGTATTCTTAATAAGCAGTTATAAGAAGTTTTAATCTGAAAAGGTTTAGTAGTAGATATCATAAGTAATATTTCTCCTTTATAATCACTATCAATAATTATCAAATGTACAAATACACTTTGGGCAATAATAGTACTCCTTTTTACAATCAGAGCTATGAGTTTTTTTTGTTTTTTTTTTTTTTT
>PVJA010025522.1:0-30689 GCA_004027025.1 Myocastor coypus
AAAAAAAAAAAAAAAAAAAAAAAAAAAAAAAAAAGAACCAGTTAAGACTGGTTTCAAATGAATAAACATCCAGAATTATTCCAATGGTATGTACTGCCAAAAAGACTACTGGTAAAATATAAAACTTATTAAATGTCTGCTTTGCTTTATTTCATCTAACCTACTAAAGCTATATATTAGTGAATTACAACCAAAGCAAATCAATATTCACTAATAAGTATCACTATCAATTCCTGGCAGCTTATTAGAAAGCGCATGTTCTACAGTTTGGGCATCATAGCACACACCTGTCACCCCAGCACTTGGAAGCTGAGGCAGGAGAATTACAACGAGTTACAGGCCAGCCTCGGCTACACAGTGAGATGCTGTCTCAAAACACACATTGCAAACAACACAAAAATACCACATTCATTAAAATAGGTCATTTTAGAGATTGTAGAGTCTAATTGAAAAATAGCCGTTAAGAACTGATAGACTGTAATAGAACCTTCTTTCTTCATGGGTTAGCTTTTAAGTATTGATTTTACTTCTAAGAGATCCCTTACAAGTTAGTTATATCTAGTACAACCACACACTATCTCAATTAGCTTATAAGTTTGTTGTATCAAACAATGTAGAAATTATATAAAATTTCTCCCCGGCATTACTATAATCTTTTAAACCTTAACTAATTATATGACAGAATTTTATTTTTTAAAAAAGAAAATATCCCATGTTTTATAGAAATATAAGATATTTATGCAAATGTCTAAAATTTGGTTTAACAATGTGTTCTGAAAACTGATGGTGCCAATATATACAGATGGCAGTGCAATATATTTATTCCTTAAGGACTAAAAGAAGGCATACTGTACTTGTAAATTTGCTAGTAAGATAAAATCATGTTAGTTGCAGTTAATCTTCTACATAATTTATCCCATTTAAGAAGCATTTTGCAAAGTCAACCTGCCATACACTACTTCATATATGGAGGAAAAAGGGTAAGTATTATACTAAGGTCACCTTTGATTCTCCAGGCAATGTTCTATTATATTTCAGCGGCCAATGAAGAAAGAAAATAATAAAAGCAAAATCTGTGAACTCCTGATGGTGTGGGGCTAATGCCTACCAGAATTTAGAAGATGTTCATTGTTTATTGAATAAACAGACCTACATATGTATTCCACATAGTATATATATTTACTCTTGGTAGAGAAATTACTAAGAACTTTAACTCTGATTCTCCAGTTTGAAGTGTATTTCTCCATTCAGTTAATAACAAAACAAGTCTTTTTTTCCTACTTACACCCATTATGCACTTCACTGACTTATCAAGTATTTGATTAATGACACCATGATAGTCATGGAAAAAATACAAGCATATTTATAGTTCTTATTTTGTAAATAATGGAAGTGACATTTGGGGAACTAGGAAGCCTACCCAAGGAGATCCAGCTCATAAGTACAAAAACCAAGAGTCAAATTCTAACGCAAATATTTTCCAGTTATCCCCTGAAACCTAAGCCTGGAGCTGGTAAGGAGGTATGAGAATTTTATGTGTCAACCTAGATGCCCCTCTGAAGGCATTTTTGTAGATGTGATTAACACTGACAATCACTTGACTAAGTAAATCAGTTAGTAGGCCTCATTCAGTCAGTAAAAATCCTTAAAAGCAGAAACTAAAGACTAAAGATTCTTGGAGAAGGAATTATACTCCAAGTCTCTCTCTCTCTCTCTCTCTCTCTCTCTCTCTCTCTCTCTCTCTCTCTCTCTCTCTCTCTCTTGTTGTTGATCTGGGGATTGAAGTCAGGGCCTTGTGTTTGCTAGGCCAGTTCCTACACTGCTGAGCTATCTCCCCAGCTCCTCTGCTTCACAAATTCGCGACTATAATGTAGAAACTATGTTCGAGTTTCTATCCTGCAGGCCTACTCTATAGACTTCAACCTAAGAAGGCAACATCAGTCCTACTTATTTCCTGACCATTAACCTGCACTACAGATTTTGTACTTGCCAGCTCCCAGAAATCAACCAACCAGCCAACCAACCAACCAATCAATCAATCAATCAATCACTCTTCTCCCCACTTTCAAAACATATATCCTACAATTACAGACACATAAAATACATTCTGAACTTCAGAAGGTGGCAAAATGTGGGCAATAATGCAATTCATGAAAGTGGTAAGAGTAACCAAGCAACCAAGATTCCAAGGAGAAAACCTTGGGACAGTAGCATAATACAGGCCAGAAGACAGCCAAAAAAGAAAAGTTGATTAGGCAAAAGGAGGTCTCTAAAAGGAGAAAAACAATCCTGCCTGTGGATCAAATAGTATAGGGCTAAGTATGGGCCCTTGTATTTGGCAATTTAAAAGATAAGTGACTACAGCTAGGGCAGTTACATGGCAGTTGGAATGACAATCACAGTTTTTGGTCTTACATAAACACAGTAAGAGGTAAGAAAGTGGTAAAGGGTTGGCAGTTGAAGAAAGACAATTATAAAACAGCTCAGAAAACAAGTGTTATGGTTTATGTCTAGTTGTCCCCCCAAAGCCTCATGCAATCATGGGGCAGGGACTTCTAGAGTTTGAGACTTGATTCATGATCCCTGGGATTATGTGTTTTAGTACTGATGGGGTTATGGGTCTAAGTACTTTTGGGATTATGGGTGTAGCATAAAGGCAGATAGGCTGAGGTGGAGAGCCTGAATGTAATATGAAGAGACAGAGAGACAGACTTAAGCTGTTGTTCTGCTGCCCCTGATTGGTTAGCTGCCTCTATCACCATTTTGTTGCTGTTCTGCTGCCATGAACTGGATGCTCGCTGCCCTATTACACTCAGCCTTGGGCCAGCCGAATATGGACTGAAACCTCCACAAACTGTGAGCTAAATAAACCTTTCCTTCCTTCATTTTGAGTGTCGGGTATTTGTCCCAGCAACGAGTAAGAAGTAACTAAGACAACAAGGTATAGTATCTATGTTATAAGGAGAGAGACTTAATTCAGAGGAAGGGGCCACTGGAGAAGACAAAGTATAAGCAAACACTGGAAATCCAAGTCCTAGAAGTAGAATGTTCCAGAATATTAGCTCTACTACACAGGGAAAATGGGAATGTAGATTAGAAGGGACATATCAGCAGTGTATATAGTCAAGAGACTGGTGTTCTCATGGATGGTTCTGAAGCTAGGGCTCCATGCTTTTATTTTAATTGTCTTCTACTTTCACAGGAAATTCAGAGGTCAGGTCATCACTGAGACTCCTCACTAAATTATATGTATCTGGTATAATATGGGATTTTAAAATACAGCAGACGTTTTCCATATAGTTAATATGATCTAGTATGCATTTAGTTGCTAAGCACAACACAAAGTTTTAAACAGTTCTTATACTTAAATTATTTGTAATATTGGGTTACACAGCATATTATGGGAAACCTTTAGCAAAATACACTCATTCCTGCCAGCAACTAGTAAAAAAATGTTGTTGGTCATCTGTTTTTCATCACTTGTACAAATCTTTTAATAGAAGCTTGAAAATGTGAAGTCCAACACAGGTTATATTTTCAATTATAAAAATAACTACATGATCTTAGTGGCAACAAGAAGAAACCAAATAGTATAATTTATGACCATAATAAGACAGCAAAGTATACTTTAATCTTATGCATAAATGTTTAGAAAACTGGAGATGATGTGGTATAGTACATTTTCTATTATTTGCTCACTTATTAAAGCAATTATATGAATTAATATGCAATATTTTTTTCTTTACGCTATAAAGTCATTTACACAATTTTCTCAAAATCTATGAATGTTTAAGGCTAAATTTTTTTAAATCAATGATGCATTAACTAAAGCAAAAAGACAACTCTGCTCATTTCATGTTTTATTGTAACAGCAATCTTGTAAGCAACACAGAAGATTCTACTATGCATAGATTTTAAAACATAAATAACCAATTTAATGCATCACTAATGATGTACAATAGATGTCTTCTGCAGTACCAATTCAAATAAGAGACTGATGGAATCTGACATATACTTCAAAGTAACTTGGTACTAAAGCACTGCTCTTGCACAAACCTTAAAAAAAAAAAAAAAACCTGTAAAAATTCTTCCAGTTGGTATTCCCCAAATAAAAGTATTGAGTCCTCATTAGAAGACTATTCAATAACACATACATAACTGAGTACATTCAGGTTTTTAAAATTTCTCTTAAGTAACATTAGGCTTTTAAATGGCAATACATTTCCATACAGAAAACAAATTTCTAAGGACAAAGCAGTATCTATTTTATAATTGTTTATTTATACTGAATATCTTAAAATTTTAAATACAAATTAGTTTTGTTGATCTCATTTGTTCCTCATCTCTGAATGTCTTCCCTATGAAAGTATGTATATTAGTACATTGCACTTTACTATGAATCTTCTCAGTAGCTATAAGTAAATCATTTCTTACAGTCTAAACTTCTGAAGGTAAAAGTGTAAGTCTAAACTTCCTGAGCACTTTGCATTATGATGTTTAATAGATTTCATCAGGAAAGAACTTTTAAATTTCTTTGCCTTTGTTCTTCCTTATCAACCATGGAATTTAAAATTTTGACCCATGGGGGTAGGGTGTATGAAATTCAACAAGTATTTCCAAAAGCTTGTTTAATAAGATTATTGTTCTTTGACCAAGACCATTTGTTAATCTGCCTCTTGGCCTACAAATGTCAACCAAAATATAAATGTTGATTAAGACATTTCCAACTATTTTTTGTTTCTTCTCCAGGAGCAGCTAGTCCTGGGAAAATACCTTTTATTCCACAAAGGAGGAAGGAATTTCTTTTTCTATTGGCCATGGGAAAGGGGTGTGGGGCCAGAAGGAGGACACAGGAGATATTTTTAAGCTTCTTCCTACAGTACTAAAAAGACCCGGGATCTAAATTATCTCATTTGTAAAAAATATTTTTTTAAATTGGATTTTTTTATGGCTAGTAATTGACCATGAAACTACTGTAGGGTTTCCCTTCATTGCATATTCAGGATATATGTTTCCAATTAAAGAAAAAATCAAGAGTAAATGACTTGAGCCATTTGATAGTAAATATTACCAACAGGAAATTTAGTATTTATTCCACAAAATTGCAGAAAAATTATACTTCTTGCTACACTTGCTAAATTATTTGATTAATAAAACGTGAGTGTCCTTTATATGTCCAGTACGCCCACCAGAATGGCCTCACTTGTTTGGAAATTTACAAACCTCCTCTTGATCCACTGGATGAAATCTGTCCTGGTGTCAGACACTATAGTCTGACCTCCACCTTGAGTTCTAAAGACCAAAGACCAGTGTTATGCCTCAATGAGGCTCTGCCCAATTAATGAGCCTTGCTCTTCACCCTGTGCCTGGGCCCACCAGCTGCTGCTAAACCAAATGCCCTTTCCTAACTGCCTTTTCTCCTATTGACTACAGTGAGCTCCAGTTCATCCTCCAAAAGCCACCCTTGTGGGAAGTGTTCCTGCCCCATCCCTCAAATTCTCTAGACATTTTGCTTGTATTTTTCATAGGCCAGTTATCACTTACTTTTGTTATAGATTTCTTCTCATCATGACAAGTTTTAGAGTATCCATCTCTTACTCACACCATTAGTGCCATAAGCCCACATACTATACTATTTTTATGTGTCACACATTCAGTAAAGGTTTACTGAATGAATGCAGTTATCATAATCTTTTATTCTGAATTATTATTTGAATATAGTTATTGGAGAAACAAGTAGAAAAAGTTACTATCTATAATCTTTCAACAGAAAAAAAAGAAATGATTAATCTTTCAATTATGAATTCTAGACTAGAGGCCAGCCTCATTCATCAAATGAGGCAGTAGAGGCCTATAACAGTACTGCCATTAGGAACTAAGCAATAGGCTTGAGACTGAGAAAAAGACATGCTGCATAGCACAGGGTACACGGAGACGCCAGTTGGCACAAAATATAAATGAACACACGGCACACCAAAGTGCTTTATAATGAAATTTTGCTGAATATATTCTTACATCAGAGTGGTCAAAGTTTAAAAGCTCCAAGTCAAGGCTTAAAGGGATAGCAGGGCTCATTTCCTGGCACAACACGATTCTCTGTCAGTACTGACATGGACATAAGCTGAGATGTATGACAGAAGAACTGATAAAACGGCTTCATTTCATGGAACTGATCTAAACAATGCATCACAATTTGAAAATTACTCATTAAAAAATGGTAACAAAATGCCCAAACACCTTGCCTCCTATTCAAAAAACAAGTCCCCCAATCCTGTATGTGTATGTATATAGACACATATATATATAATGTTTATATATAATGCATATATATGGTTTTTTTTCATGTCCATTTCCGTCTTTTCTTTTTTTTTAGGGTCTCTTTTTTTTTTAGCGATCCTCCTGTTTGTACCTCCCAAGGTCTGGGATTACAGACGCGCGCCCCCACGCCCAGTATTGCCGGCTCAGCGCGCTCTAGAGCAGGGCTGGCGCGTAAGGCACGAGGGGCCAGGAACCGAACCCTGGGCCCTCCGCTTCCTCTAAGCAAGCGCTAAATCTGTGCAGTTATACCGCCGGCCCTTGTATATGTTTTGAACAGACAAATGATTAGGTACTCTTTATTTGTGCAGTGCTGTGGACCACCACTGTCTATATATGAGCCCAGCAGGTGCTCTACCACTGACCTACAGCCCAGCCCTTTTTTTCCCTTTTCCATTTTACTTGTTGCTTTTTAAATTAAAATACTTTCTAATATTCTGTAAAACCCCTTTGACAAGTGACATAATGTTAATATCTGGGCAAATATTTCAGGGAAAGAAACTGAAAATTCCAGAGCTGAGAAATGCTTCCCGGTTGCTCTACTGCTGCTGGCTGTATAGCACAAAGCCTGTCCTGGGAGTTCCATTACTCTCTGCAGCCCTGGCCTCTACTAATAAACATAAGGGAGGGAGGCAGCTCTTGAGTACTAAAGCAAGTGTGCTGTGCTTTAAACAAATCTAGAAACAAAAGAGGAAAGTAAAAAAACGTACAAAGTGTGGAAAAAAGAAAAAAAGTGCTGCTAACATTATATTAGTATATATGCAAACCATTATTCGGTGACTAGTAAAGAAGCTTTTGGACAACATATTTTGAAAATGCTGGCCTTTCTGAGGCTGTTTTTAAGCACATTCTAGTTCCTATATAATTAAAAACTCCAGACTCTTTGTATTCACAGAAACCCTGATGGGAAAGCAACCTACAATAATAGATAACAGTTTTAAAAATGACTTCTGTCACTCCCTTCCAACTCAAGAGTAGCTTTAAAATGGAGTTCATAATGTAGCTCAGGGTTCTGCAGGAGCATTTCCCAAGGACCAGAGACCAAACTATCCAGAATTACAATGAGCTTCTCTTTAGGTCTTTTGGCAAGAGAATTTACTAAGTGCCATATTGTTACTTTGCCTTATAGATTTTAGGAATTATGTTGATACTTATTTCAAATGTATAGTATGAATTTTTCAAAAGGAACATCACAAACATCACCTAGGAAGGACAGAGGCTGCAGTCTGAGAGCTGGTGGTTCTCTCTCTGGCAGCTTACTTTTGCCACCTAGTGGATGAGGCAGTTTCATGGTCAGATTTTGTATTGCTGCAAGTCTCCTTTAGGATAGTGATTGGTCTTTCTACTAAGAAAGTGATCAAACATTTTTACAACCTTAAGTAATTTCTCCAAATTGGTCTATTTTATGCCTACTGGCTTTAAAAAAAAATAAATTTTCACAATAATGATCAGCCTACTCAATTAAAATAATCTTTTTGTAGACATTATTTGGAATGTGGGAGGGGTAGTTGGCCTTCTCATTTCCAATCATTCTCTACCCCTTTACCTTGTAAAATCTTAAGTGCTGGCCAAATCTACCTCTTTTCCCTTAATTTCAGATTATGGCTCTATGCTCAAACCTTCACTTATCTACTGAGTGTCAGCTTTGGAACTGACATTTAATATGGGAAAAATCAAAGTCACCATCTTCCAAAAGAAACAAAGAAGGGGCTTTCTTTGTGAGCGAGTAGCACAGGCTTAATCACAGCTGGAGGAGAGCCCAGGCCTGTAAGTGACAGAAGAGATTTTTTTGTCCTTAAGTGTGCAAAAATTAATGAAACACACAAAAGGAACAATCAGAAGTCAGGATCAGGTTACTGGGCTGGGCAGGAGGAAACATGATGACCAAGAGTTAGGTGGAGTAACAACAGGAACTGAGGTCCAGGCCATGAGAAATGTGAAGAGGGTCACAAAGTTAGGGTTAAGAAAACTGAAGTAAAATGCGAGAGAGTTTGAGAGCACAAAAACTCACCCTTAGGCATCAGTATGTGCAGTAGCCAAGATGGCTGTAGATCCTGAGATGTGCAGAAGTCTTGGGCCTAAGAATTTACTGCTTACCAAAGTTCCCATTATCATGAACCTCTTACTGTGAAAGTTTATAAAGTTTTTACATAACTTTATTGAGGTATACTTTACATATCCTGAAGTACATCCATTGTGAGTAGCTTTAGTAAATCTAGAAAGCTGGGAGAATGTTACAATACTGTACAACTGAGGACACTTCATCACCACAGAAAGTTTTCCTGCTCTCATTCCCAGCCTCAGGTACATCCTGATCTGTTTTGCAGCTGTAGAAAATTGTCTGTTCTGGAGATTTCATGACGGCAACACAGTATGTGGCCTCTTGTGCCTGGTATATTTTATATAAGGATGCTTTTGAGACTCGCATATATGTATTGTAGTATGGATACAATTCACAGTTTGTGGGGAGCAGCAAAGCTGAAGACTGATCACACGTGTGGATCTAGAGCAAGGCCAGCTCAGAGAACATGGAGCGCACGAGGCGAGCCAGATGAACAAGTTACTCCACCCCTAACAACGGGAGGTGCCCAAGCTGAGCTAGGCAAACAAGTTGATGGGCAGAAGTGCTTTTCCTGACCTCAACCTGCTGAGGGCATAAACATGCTACAGTCATTGGGTGGCTTTTTGCTTCACTAAGAGAAGGATCCGCCTGACCTCAGCTTTCTCAATTTTTACTCTTGCTTTCCATTCTTCACAGTCCCCCAACAGGAGTTTTGCAAGAGCTGCACTGGATGCAGCAGGAATAGTTCAGCATTTTGTTGCTTTTCATTGCTGGATAGTTACTTCTTTTTATGAAGATACCACTTTGTTTACCTGTTGGCCAGTTGATGGGCACTTGTTTTCGGTTTCTAGTTAGTATGAACAATGCTATTAATATTCACATACAAATCCATGTCAACACATTAATTCTTCTGGGCCGGCAAGATAGCTCAGCAGTCTAAAGCATCTGCTTAGGCAAACTTAGGCAACTGTAGGGATTGTGGTTAGATCCCTGGCACCATATGCTGCACCAGCCCCACCTCCAGGGCAGGCTAAGCTGACCATAACATAGATTAAAAAAAAGTTTTTCCAAGAAAAAGTTAATTTTTTTTCAGTAAATATATAGAAACACAACTCCTGGGTTATATGGTAAATTTATGTTTATCTTCTTAAAAAACTGGCCATCTGTGTTCCAGAGTGGTGCTACTCTTCCAGTAGTGATTAATGAATGTACCAGTTCCTCTACTGCATTTACCAGCATTGGCTATTATCTGCCTTTTTGAAACAGCCATCTCAGGGGACAAGAAGTTACGTCCTACTGTGCTTTTATTTTCCATTTCTCTGATAGCTAATGGTACTGAACACCTCAGGTGCTCACATGCTTATTCTTTATTTTCTTTTTTTTTTTTTTTGGCTTTTTTTTGAGACAGGGTCTCACTGTGCAGTTCAGGCTGGCTTTGAGCTCACTTTTGTAGCCCAGGCTGGTCTCGAACTCGCAGCGATCCTCCTGCCTCAGCCTCCCAAGTGCTGGGATTACAGGCGTGCGCCACCACGCCCGGCTATTCTTTATTTTCTTTGGTGAACTGTCTATTCATATCCCTTAACCATTTTCATTAATGGCCTTCATATTATTGTTATAGGAGCCTTTTACGTGACCTATACAGAATTCATGTATCAAATATGTAACTGAGTCTTTTTTATTCATTTTAATGAGAAAAAAAATAAAACAGGAATGAAACAGTTTCAAAACAGGTTACTAGGACAACTGTATATCCACCTTATCATATACATAATATTATATATGATATATATATATATATATATATATATATATCAAAATGGTCCTTCATTTATAACACCCTCTCTTTTGTGAGAGATGGGTGTTCTACTGTAGTTAGGGGTGCTATATTTGGAAAAGTGTTTAATGGATGTATTCATATTTGATGCCAGACGAAAGAGTAGAGGTACTTGAATTTCATAAAATAATCCAATACAGTCCAATAGTCCATAATTGTAGTGAGTTACCAGCACAATTGGCAATTGTCTGAAGTTGTTGACTTGAGTCTTTTACAGCTCAGCAAATTTAATATAGTTTTACTTTTTATGCCTTATGGTTACACTTTTCTGCTGAATGATTAAGATCAAGTTAAAGCAAGACCTATATAACTAAAAATGTAACTTGCTATCTGACAAGGTCATTCAAATTCCCTCAAGATTTACTCTAGAACCATGTACATAGTTTTTTTTTTTTTTTTTAATGAGAAAAAAAGATAAAACAGCAATTAAACAGTTTCAAAACAAGCTAGTAGGACAGTTATAATAATTAATACATTGCATACTGTTGTCTTCATAGTAGTTATTCAGAGGACAAGATGTAGACCTGATGTGTTGTCAAGACAATATTAGTACAAACTTTTATTCAATGAACTAGGTCAAAGTAGCTGTATATCTATCCTAATTTTCTTATGTATACATATATATATATATATATATATATATATATATATATATTTCTTTTTGCTTTCTTTTTAAAGTTTCTAATACTAGGAGAAAATACCATACCATGTCTTGTAAGTAGATTGTAAGTAAAAGACACAGTATGAATCACAAAACAAAATTATAATTAAATAACTTTCAGAAAATTAATTAATATTAATTAAAAATAAAGTATTTCAAAACAATATTCCAAAATTCAAATCAAATTTTGAGTCCAACTTAGAGGCCATAATGTTGTGTATGTAACATATGTATGAATCTGTAATCAACTCAGAGTACTCATATAGTATTTGAGTAAGTTAATATATACAAAAATATCAACTAAGAAAGTTTCCAAGGTAGTAAAGAATTACTAAGAATAAAACATAACATAGATACTGGAATGGCAAATATATAACCAGAACTTCTAACAGTTTGAGGATAGGATAATGCACAAAGTTCTAATAAGTCATGTATTTGGACAATGTCCATGATGCTTACTGGTGGCTAGGTGTCACTTGTGGGACTGAGCTACTGCTATTTTCTTGATATCTTCCCTGTAGACCCGAACAGAATCATGATGCATAGGGTGCAGGAGGAGTCCATTTGTAAAATATGTTGATGGACATATTTTGCTACTGTATATAAAAGAACAGTTGAAAGACTATTATATACCTCTCTTTCTCCTATATTTGTTTGCCCTATCTGATGGGTTCTTTCCATTCTCCTTCATGAAGTGAGTCATTTTGATCCCTCTCTAGAATATCTTTTAGTAAATTGTGTAGGGTTGGCTTTTTCATCATTTGGGGGGGGGGGGATACTGGGGTTCAAACTCATGAGCGTGCATTTGCCAGGCAGGCACTTGTGCCACGGAGCCATCCCCTGATCCCATCATGAAATTCTTTAGTTGTTCTTTGTCCTGGGAAGTATTAGACTTCTCTATTACACTTGAAAGAAAGTTTTGCAGGGTATATCAGTCTGGGTTGGAATTTGTTTTCTTGCAAGACCTGAAGTACTTTGCTCTATGCTCTTCTTGACTTGGTTCATAAAGAGAAATCTGCCTTTACTCTGATGGGTTTTCCCTTAAATGTGATGTTTCTTTTCTCTAGCGGCTTTTAGTATATTGTTCCTGTGCTGAATTTCTGGGATCTTGACTATTAAATGTCTGGGTGTGGTTTTAATTGGGTTGATGTTATTGGGAGTTCTATATGCTTCACTTACCTGAATGTCAAATCATTTCCCCATATTTGGGAAGTTTTCTGCTACTACTTCTGCCCATATTTTTTTTATATCATTTGTATTGACTTTTTCTCACTGATGTCCATTGGTCTTATGTTATTTATGTTTGCATTGTCTTACAGGTGTTGAATTATTTTTTCCTGCATCCTAGTTGTTTTTAAGAGATTTTTCTTACCTTTTTACTAGCTGCAATGGTATCTTTAAGGTCTGAAAGTCTATTTTCACTTTCATTGAAATGGTTTTTGCCAGCTTGTAATTGAGGTTTTAATTCCCTGCATCTCTTTGAATCTGCTTCATACATTCCATTACTTTTCTATATTGTTCATCCAAAGATTTCATCATTTTCTATTTTCTTGTATTTATCAGTCCTTTCTTATAAAAACTTAGTACTTCATTATAGTTATCAATTTTATTTTTTATTTCAGAAATTATTTCTAGCCGGGTGTGGTGGCACAAGCTTATAATCCCAGCACTTGGGAGGCTGAGGCAGGAGGATCAGTGTGAGTTCGAGACCAGCCTGGGCTACAAAAGTGATTTCAAGGCCAGCCTGAACTGCATAGTGAGACCCTGTCTCAAAAAGACAAAAAAAAAAAAAAAAAAAAAAAAAAAAAAAGAAATTATTTCTGATATGATTTCCTCTATACCTTTCTTCAGTTGTTTCTTTACTTCAGACCCTTTATTTCAGAGATTTCAGGTGTGTGACTTCCAATTTCTTCTTTGCTATTGTCTCCTGCATTTGTTCTGGGTAAGCTCAGGACCTGAGAATGCATTTTGCCCCTTCTCTGTCATTTTTTATAGCCTTGCCTTCTAACCTTTGGTGTAGAGCTGTGGTATAGTTCTTACCTTAGCACCAGGCCCGGATCTACCAAGTTCAAACTCAGCCAGGTGGGTGTGACTTGGGTCTAGCTACTGTGCTCTACTTCTTCCTGCTGCAGCCCTTGGAGGTGAACCTGCTATGCTAGTCTGCCAAGATGTTCCGTTCCTGGATTAGCTGGGTGGGTCTTGTCTCTACTCTCTCTCCAGGGAGTTCTGCCACAGTATTCCACACTCAGCCTGTCTAATGGATGAAGTCACACTCATATGCCGGGCCTGGTTGTTGGGTTGAATGCATTTCTGGCAGGCCCAGGGCAGTCTCACTCACACACTGGACCCGCTTGCTAGGTAGAATGAGTTTCTGGTGGGCCCATGGCAGTCACAATCCATAGTCTTAATCAACAGTCTATTTTTACTTTCTTATAGTTTTTTTTTAAAATACAAATATTTTATATTTTCGTAAGAGTTCCAATTTATCACTTTCTTCCTTCATTGTTGTTTTTGATGTGGTATTTAAGAACACTCTGCCTAACTCAAATTCATGAAAATTTGTTTTATTCATTTTAGAAATTTTCTGTTTACATTTAAGTCTATTATCTGAGTTGATTTTTGTGAATAGAGAGCACAGGTCTAAATTAATCTTTGTCTTCTAGATACTTAAGTTTCCCAGTGCTATGTATTGAAAAAAGCATAATTTCCCCCTCTGAATTGCCTTAGCATTTGTGTTAGAAGCTGACTGAATGTGAGTAAAATGCTTATTTGCACTCTCAACTCTCTGTTCTATTATCTACACATCTATTTTTCAGTTTGTTGGGTAGTTGAAAAGGTTTTTACCATGTCCGCTGGGATCATGAGTTATCTCCTTTATGAATATAATATATTCAGCAATTGATTTTCAGATGTTCAAGTGATGTTTAATCCTTTTTGCATGCTGCTTTGTGTCTTCCTGTGTTACCTGAGGTTGTTTGCTTTTCCCATCTCTTTGTTATTCCAACTGTATCATTCTTATCTATTCTGATGTCTATAGGTTATTAATTCTGGTATCTTGAATCCGCTATTGTGACTTTTTCATTTCAGTTATGATTTTTACCTTGACTTCCATTTGATTTATTTAATAAGTTCTAATTCTGCATTAAGATTCTCTATTTATTGAATCATTGTTGGTTCCTTTGGTTCTTTACCTTATTTATTTAATTGCAGTTTTACTGCTCTGAAGCATCTGTCTGCTAAGTCTAACATACACAGACCCTTTATTTGCACTGTTGTGGATTAACCAAGGACTCACACATGCTAGGCAAGTGCTCAGATGCAGTTTTTTGAGGGAGTCTCACTAAGTTGCCCACACTGGCCTCAAATTTGGGATTCTTCAGCCTCAGCTTCCCAAGTAACTGGGATTACAGGCATGCACTACTGTATTTGGTAGTCTTATTTACATATATTTTTTGAAACTGAAAATTATAATTTTAGACACACTATGTAATAACTAAGAATTTTGGTGATCTTCCCTCATAGTGGTCCTTCTAACTATGGTTTTTCTATTAATTTTCTTACACTAAATCTGTGGACTCTATCTTCCTGAGAGTGCATGTACTGACTGCTAGTACATATCCCCTTTTTAGAAAAGCAGAAAACATTTTTTCAAACATTAAAAAAATTTTAAGCATGGCTTTCCAGGGTCACATCTGTGTCTACACAGCTTAGTGGTTAGCCAATAACTAGCTGTGCAGTTTTAATTTCTATTATAATTTCCAACCACAGTTCAAATTCCCTAAGCCAGTAAAGTTTCTATCCTTCACCAATGGATGTTTGGAAAGGGAGCCACTGAAAAGCTCATTAATTTTTTTTTTGGGGGGGGCAGTACTGGGGATTGAATTCGACCTTGCGCTCGCCAGGCAAAGGCTTATTCTGCTGAGCTATCTCCCAGGCCCTAAGAAGTTTTTTAACTAGCAGGATAAGGATAGTCTCTAAACAATGCTCCCTGTTATTTTTGTTTGTTTGTTTGTCTTTTTGAAATAGGGTCTCGCTATGCAGTTCAGGCTGACCTTAAGCTCACTTTTGTAGCCCAGGCTGGTCTCAAACGCACACCAATCCTGCCTCAGCCTCCCGAGTGCTGGGATTACAGGCATGGGCCACCACGCTCGGCTAGTTCTGGTAATTTTTAAATCCTTTCTGGCATTTAACTTGCACGAGGCCCTCTTGTGCCTCTGCTGCATATGTGCAGGATTCCAGTCAAAATGTGTATAGCTAAGGCTCTTTCATTGCCCTTTCATATACATGAAGTCTTTTCTAAGCTAGGAACCTGTGGTGAGTTTATCAAGGTCCCTTTACTGTGCCACTTCTCAAATTTCTCTGATAAATTTTTGGCTACTGTGTTGGGTTACTGAGGGTCCTAATCATAATTGTAACCTGCAGCTCACTGAGTTTCTAGGGGTCCTTTTTTATTTGTCACTGAGGTGTCTATTGTTACAATGCTCCCAAGCATGGGCTTTTTCACATTCTGCAGCATCTCAAGAATGCTTCCCTTGGCTTTGTAGAAGTACTGTGCTCAACCTGGAAATGGAGGATAAGAGTATCCCCAGTTGGGAACACAGCAGAATCTTACTCTTCTTACCTCAAACTCAGTAATTCTGCTACAAATGGATGTTTTCAATGTATTGAATGCCTTATATCAATTTCCAGAAGTATAAATTTGAGGATTTTGGCAATTTTGTCCAGTTTTATTGTTGCTTTTTAGGAGTATTGTCCTGCCCCACTTCTCCTCTTTAGGCAGTTTGTCTCAAGAACAATCTCTCTGGAAAATTCACTGTTTTCTTTGCCATTTTTGGGCTCACCTACAGGAAATCTATACCTGAATTATGAAACTAAATGTTTTCCTGCCCATCACCCATCAGTCCTGCATCTGACATCATCATATTCACATCCCTTGCTCCTGATACACGACTCTTGGCTTCAAAGATCACAAGTGTCAATATGTCAACCCAATTTCTCGAAACACACTCAATCACCTTATTTATTGCAGCAGTGATCAAATGTCAGATTTATTTTTCCCTACATACTCATCACCAACTTCTGTATTTCTACTTTTTTTCATGTTGTTCTCCCATGTGGAATTTTGATTTTTTTACCAACTCCTAAAAGCTTAATTAGGTGAATTTTTGTGTTCTTAATCACTGCTATACTCAATAGCTTATCTCAATACTTACATACCTATGTATTTAAATCATCTCTGACACAAAATTATATTGTTTATAATGGATTTTCTGTTACTTCTTCAACTTTTTTTCCAATTTTAAGAGTCTATTTTCTACAGCAATTTCAGGTTTATGGAAAAAGCAAACAACACTTGCAGAATTCCCATATGTTTCATGCACAACTTTTGACCACATTTTATTTGAAGGTTTCCTTACTTATGCAAGGAATCACTTTTTATTGTCTATAGCAGTGGACACAGAGTTGGTGTCCAGTACATCACAGGTAAATAAATAAACTTAAATGCTTCTTGATTTCCAATGGCAATTTTCAAAAATCTTTTAAAATGTTCATTTGATTTTTTTTCCCTAAGAATATTTATTTATTTAGTCTTTTTGAGACAGGGTTTCGCTATGCAGTTCAGGCTGGCCTTGAGTCACTTTTGTAGCCCAGGCTGGTCTCGAACTCACACCGATCCTTCTGTCTCAGCCTCCCAAATGCTGGAATTACAGGCGTGAGCCACCATGCCTGGCTCTTCCCTAAAAATTTAACTTTTACATACATCCCTGAAAGTTGGAGTGATCTTTACTTGTGTGCCATGGAAACCAACCAATCCAACTGGAAGACAAAAGAGAGTCCAGAACACTACTGGGTATGCAATAATTCAACAGTTTCTATATGACAGGGAGGTCCCAGAAGCCTAGGACAAAAGGGTACAATGGCAGGGGGTGAAAAATGAGGTGGTAGCTATTTGCCAAGTGATATGTGTTATGGTTTATGTCTAGTTGTCCCCGCAAAGCCTCATGAAGTAATAGTGCAGACTTCTAGACTTTGTGATTAGTTCATGATCCAGTGCTAGGATTATGGATGTGAGCAATACACACGGCCTTGCGCAGACAGACTGAACACAACTTAAGGGACTTGCTCGCTGTTGTCATTGTTGCTACTACTCCCTCCTTTGCTCTCTGCTCTTTGCCACCACCATGAATGGTTGCTCTCTGTCATGCACCACTCTGCCTTGGAGCCAGCTGAGAATAGCCTGAAACCTCCACTGACTGTGAGCTAAACAAAACTTTTCTTCCTTCTATTTGAATACTGGGTATTTGTCCCAGCAACGAGAGTAAACGAGACAGCGTGAAAGTACATACTTAAGAACTAGGGTATTATAGTGATCAGGGGACACACAGAGTATTATGTTTGACAGTAGCAGACTGATATTGTCTGAATTTTATAATGGCTGCAAAATGTAATAATCATAAAAGGAAATTCTATTAATGGTGGACAGTTTTGGACTTGAGAAGTTATATGAGACTTGGTCTTTGAAATGCAGCTGAAAACAGCAAACAAGCAGCAAATAGGCCTGTGTCAAATGTCAGGTGAGCAATACAAGATCAAAGAGTAAAAAAAGTACCTGTAGGCCAAGACAAACTAATAGGGCAGACCGTAGGAGTAAGCAGAGTCAGAGTTCAAGGTTAGTAGATAGGATCACTCAAAGTGACAGTACAGAAATTGTAGAATCCCATTGGTCAGCTTAGAAAACAAATGTATCAACAAGGAAACACTGACTGCCAGGTAACCTTCCCTCCAATGTGAAAATTTTCTTATATGCTTCCTTTAAGAAATTACCTTCACATAGGTTACCTGACATGGCAGGAAGCTATGTGAAGACACGACCCCTTTGCATATGAGGGTAAGAGAACCAGAGAAAAAGCCAGTGGCCAGTGAGCACATTGAGAAACCGAAGTGAGTCTTCATGTGTTTTTGCTAAGAACTGAACCCAGACGCCAGTACATGCTAAGCACATACACAGCCACTAAGCACATTCCTATTCCTGTAAGTGTGAATCTTGATGGAATGGTGACACTTCTGCTCAAAGTACTAGTGACATCACCTAGGACTGCTGGTAGCATATTAATATGCCATCTGCAACAAGTAACAGAGACCATTTAAAAATCACTACCTTACAGCAGCTATTGTCAAATTCCTACTGTTTTCTTTGGTCAAGTTCTGTACCGTTTCTAATGTGTTTTTTGCTTTCTGTTTTTTGTTTCTTTTTATTTTGTATTCTCTTTAGATATAAACAAAATCACTACTTTGCCCTTGTAATTTAACTTCAAATATTTAATATTTTGAGGTTTAAAAATACCATCAAATTCTTTCCAATAGAAGATACAAAGGAGAAGCCAATTAACTAGAGTATTTTAAAAATATGTGATCTGAAAAGATAACTGCCAGCATGGAAACAAGAGAGCAAGCCAAGTAACTATCTGCAATGAAAGAATACTGAAACATTTGAAATGCAACCAGTAACTACCGGCCAAAAAGGTACCTTGGACATGGGGAGAGGCATGACTTAACTGAAGGTATACAGCCAAGGGAGAGGAGGTTACTGTTTTTCAGTTTTAAGTAGTGTAATAAATCATGTGCAACACTGTAATTTGAATTTACAAGGAAGGTAATACTCTTTAGGTTGTAAAAGTGACCTCCAGTGGATAATAACGCTCTCAAATCTGTGGCCCAGGGAACTATATTCTATTGATCGTCATTTTTAAAAAGTCTATATAGGCAACAGTTTTCCACTATAACTTTCACATCCATTTAGCCAATTATATACATATGGCTTTTATTGTCTTAATAATGTATCTGGTTATGATTCATTAGGGTGAACTACTAACAGAAAGATTTTGAGACTATTTACCCAGTAACTGTTAAGCCAACATTAAATGCAGAGACATATAGAATAGTAAGAAAATTAATTCCTGCCTCAATTTTCATTCAAACTTAGGGAAAACATTATGAATTAGAAGACTGAAATAAAAATCAAGGGATTACTGACATGGAGCATGTATGGAGGTGCAAAATCGACAGAATTACTAGAAAATCTTGAAAACTTTTAGATTCTATTTTACATGAAATCAAAAACAAGAAACTATCTCAAAAGTAATAAACTGCAATAAAACAGAGAGCTTTTGGCACACTGAGGAACAGATTTCATAATCACATTAAAAGTACTTTTTAAAGCATAGCTGGAAAAACCCATGGTTTTATATCTAAAGCTTCATACCTTTTGTTAATTAAAATAGATGTTATACATCACCCTAGAAAAAAGTGGAAGAAAGCAATGAGTAAGTTTGTAGGTTTTGACAACAGTCCAAAATAATTTTATAGTTCAAATTAACAAGTCACTTGCGTATACAATCTCACTGGAAATACGCAACCTCTTAGAAATGTGGACATGCTGTACTAAGCATAAATGAAATTATAAGTCAACTACAAAATACAAAATATTCACTTTTCTTAATACCTTCCTTGGTAACTCACTGTTGGTTCTGGAAATAGCTTATCCATCTGAAATGAAATAATGAGAGAGTGCTACAGAAACAACTGAATATATTCTCTATTACTTAAGAGAAAAGCTCTAGCTATGAAGCTCTGCTAAATGGCATTTCAGCAAGGAGAAAATAGTAGCCTTCCAGCTAAACTGTTGCAGTGTTGTGATGAATACTGATGAAGGCAGACTCATTATTCTGTCAGAGAATAACTAGTTTCCACTGTAAATAAATTCAAAATGCATAGACAAGCCTCATTTACTATAGTACAAGCAATATTTCTGGGAAGCTGGCTCGTTTCTCTAAGAAAATGAATGCTGAATGACCATGTTTAATGCACATTTGATGCAAAATGATAAAAAAGACGTTAATGCTTCTCCCTTCTAATTCTGGATTGAACCTGTAAATTCCTTCTTGAAAGGGGCAAACAGTAAATACCTCAGGTTTTGCAGATGAGGTAGTTTCTGTTATAAACACTCATCTTTGCCATTGGAATATGTAAGTAGCACAGGCAACACTTACATTAATGGCTGTAGCTATGTCACAATAAAAATATTTATGGTGACTGAAGTTTGAATTCATATAATTTTAATGCCATAAAATCTTTTTCTTCCTTTTACTTCTGTTCAATGATTTCAACATGTAAAAACCAGTCTTAGTTCAGAAACTAGGCTGGATTTAGGCCTTGGGTCAAGTATGCTGACTTGGATTCTGTCCATCAATAAACAATATCTATCTAGCAAAGAGTTACTAGTGACATGTCCTGCTATAATATGTTTTGGAAGACATTCATTTCCTTAACTGTAAGTTATATTTGTGCAAAATGAAAATCTTATGTGGTAAAAAAAAAAATCAGAAGAATTTTTTTAAAATTTGTAATAAAAGGATAAAATACAGATAGAGAAAACATCTGAACTACAAAAAATCAATAATTATGAAAAAATAATGGGGCTGGGGAGATAGCTCAGTAGAGAAAGCACTTGCCTGGCAAGCTCAAGGGTCTGAGTTTAATCCCCAGTGCCACAAAAAAAAAAAAAAAAAAAAGGAAATTCTTTGTCCAATTAAACACTAAGTTAATTCACCTTTTATATACCTTTTTCCCACCCCAATTCATACAATATAAGCAAGACTCAAGTTATATTTTGAGTTCTGGTGGTTCCAGGACCTCCTAGGAGCTGCCAGCTGTGGTGATCAGCAATTCTGCCTTGTCTCTTATGTCTGTCTTCTCCAGCTGGGTGCATGAGCCTAGTATAGCAACCGAGTTTCCAAATCTTTGCTGCATTAGTGTAGTACAAAGAATGTTGGAGGCTGACCAAATAGCTCAATGAATTAAAGTGCCTGAAGGCAGGTGCAAGGGCTGGGGGTTCGATCCCCACGCTGCAATGCTGGGCCCCACCCCCAGGCTACCCTGAGATGGCAGTTGAGACTGGGTATGTTAGCGTGCCCCTTTAATCCCAGCTCTTGAGAGGCTCTAAACAGTAAGATTACTATGAGTCCAATCTAGTAGTGAGACTCTGAACACTGTAGATCCTTCCCTAAAACACAGAAGAAAACGACAACAACAACAAAAAAAAAACCCAAAGAGTGCAGGACGTGGCGTTCAGCTACCTCTAGAAAGGATAGTAAATGGGGTCTTTCATGAGGCAAGGTTACTTAGCTGTATCTTATAAAAAGCAATTATTAGTCTTGGGTATTGTTAGCGGAGTCTGGGGTGCCCGCACATCTCTTGATTCTGACAAGTGCAGTCCTGAATGCAATGCAGTGAATCTGATTTGTCCACTTGTGGCAGGTCACAGGATTGGGAGGCCAAATTAGATACTTGAAATAATTCATGATACCAAGATGGAGATACTCATATGTAAGGACAGTTACTGTCTAAGGACAGTTACATGTTGTTAGAGTATGTGAATACTTTGAGGGCAGCAACTGAAACTACTGTGATCTTTTCATACACACATAATTGTCCTATAGAACCACCATTAGAGAAAGCTTACCAGACTAAATGTTCTATTTCTCTTGCTAATTTTACCCAACAAACTCTACCAAACCCAAGTCATTCTAATTTTCTTAGAAGTATACTTAGTTCCATTATAAACACATAGCCAGGGCCAGAGCACAGACACAGAGAACACAGAACCTGCTTCATGGCCCAGGGAGGGTGCTGCACAGTGGGGTGGGTATGTGAAGAGAGGAGGGAAGCAGCCTGATGAGTGCAATCGTGGGGTGATGTGAACACAGCAGAGTACAGGGAGAGAGATTTCACTCCCTAGGTTCAGAGAGGACCTACTGACTGGGCGCCATCTTGATTGGCTCTGATACAAATTACAAGTAAAAAAAAATACAGCACAGTTAAAAACTTTGAAGTTCTCCCTCAAGCAAAGGGAGAATGGGCCAGGCAGAGAAACCAGCCCAAGCTAAGTCACCAGTGCAAGAATGCAGGGTGCAATGACTGAGGGCTGGAGAGTGTACTGTGAGGGCCCACCACAGGCACAGGGTGAATTGCAAAGGGTGAGAGCGTAGATGCCACAGTACCCAGTCATCTGCCCTTGGACTGACGGGCCATCTGATACACACGTGGTGACTGAACCTTGAAATATGACAGGCCACACTGAGATGACAGTTTCAAACACATTCTATGGTTCAAGTATGAAAAAGCATAAGATATTCTCAGTCTTTAAAAGATTGCACTTTGAAATATTATTTTGCATATGTTGAGTAAACAAAATGGTTAATATTAACTTTTTAAAAACGAGTATGAAAAAAAAAAAACCAGTATGGCTGCTGGAAAATTTAAAATCATGGTTGATATTTGATCCTTTGCATGGTATCCTCATGGCTAATTACTCAACAACCATTTCACCCTCAGCACTTAAACTAGAAGTGGTTTAAGTCATTTCTCCTGCCAGTTACTAGTCTAAAGATGGTGCAGGTCTGGCCTACACCAGGCCTCTAGCTATAAATAAAGGGCAGCTGGAGAATTTCTGATACAGATGTGTTTGCTCAGATGTGGGTAAACCACATGGAACAGTCTCAACTACTCTGGCCATCTTTCTAGGTCAGAGGATGAAACACAGAAGGTAGAGGTAAGAAATGAGAGTAACCTGAGCCCTTGCAGACATCACTGAGCAGCTTCCACAGCCAGCCCTGCCTTCACATTAGCCAGCCCTGCCTCTGCCTTGATCTTCCTGCTCGAAGATAGAATGAGGTTCTCTGTATAGCTGCTATGCACCACGTTTTTCTGTAATTTGTCAAAAGCATCCTATCTGACACACTCTATTGAAATAAAATGACTTCAAAATTAGAGAAGTATAGGTATTTTCACTTAACATATCTAGTTACATAACAGTTCTGTAAGAGATTAATTAAATGTTGCTGTGATATGGATGGCCTTTTTTTATTTTAAAAATACTCTATCACTATAAAACATTTCTAAAAAGATTTATCTATTCATTTGGTACAAGGTCTCACTATGCAGCTTGGACTCAGTGATTCTCCTGTCTCAGCCTGTCAGCACTGCGATTACAGCTATGTGCCACCATGCCCATTTTGAGTGACCAGCACAGTGTAGGGACAGCACAGCATGTGGTACCAGGGATCAAACCCGAGCGCTGTGCTTGCCAGGCAAGTGCTCGGACAAACAAGCTATCTCCTCAGCCCCTATAAGACTTCCAAATCAGAACATATTTGCAGTACAAAATGATAATATTCATTGCCAGAGTTGATACATGTACATAACACATCTTAAATTTTTCCCTTGCTTTCTTCTTCCTCCTTGTACCTTTATTGTGTAAATACTCAAAAAGAAAATAACCTAGTAGCAGAGCTAAATAAAAAGCAGGCTTCTCTAATCTGGGCTTACATTCCTAAAGATGGTACAGTAAATGAAGCAGATGTACAGCTCATTAAAGCAATTCCAAGGATTAAGCAAAATAATGTAGGGTAAGACCAGCAAACATCCAGCACATAGTAAACATAAATTACAAACTTAGTTCTTGTGTATTTTTCCTCATACAATTGTTGCTTTTTATTCTAAGCAATGATTTAAATATCTATTTTCATTTATTCCATATGACAGTCTTGCTTTTGTTGATTATAGTAGATACTAATAACCACACACACAACACTTCATTATCTCAAGTGCTTGGTTAAGTGATTGATTCACTAATTTATTCTTTTATTTATATGATGCAAGTAAGTACAGAGCTAGTCTGAACACAGCAGTAACATTATTAACTTGAAATTAAGCTGCAGTATTTTTACTAAACTATAACTACTTACCCCATCTTTGTGAGAGCAGTGATTAATAATGTACTCTGAGTGAAGGTGAATAAAAATACGACATAATGACAGGGGGAAAAGCGTCTGACTTTTGGGCTATAACCAGAAAATGACAGAGGGAATTACAAAAAGATGGTAACATCTAATGGTGACAACAAGGAAAGGGGCAGGAAGGCCAGCGGTCAAAAGGAGAGTAAAGAATATCCAAGATTCCAAAACCCAGCCAGGCGTGGTGGCGCATGCTTGTAATCCCAGCACTCAGGAGGCTGAGGCAGGAGGATCGCTAACACTGGACACCAGCCTGGTCTACAACGTGAGCTCAAGGCCAGCCTGAACTGCAGGCAAGACACTGTTTAAAAAAGATTCGAAAAATCTTCTGCACCTCCATGAAGAATTTTGTTTTAGCAATAAACACTAACCAATGTAACTTTAGCTTTCAAATAGAATATACTGAAAAATACAGGTCAGATTCCTCAATAGGTCATCTAACTGTGTTCTTCACTTATAAATAAGGATGACCTATAACTTCAATTTTCCAACAGTGGCAGCAAGGACTAAGGCTGGAAGTCAGCCCTCTTTGCTGTGGTTGACATGCTTGAAAAAATATTGGCACCTGGAAATTTAAACTTTGTTTTTGTCTGGGCAATTAACGATTCTAGATGAATGTGGATTTCCAATGTCACATTTGTAACAAGTAAGGCAAATATGCATGGAATATTCTCACCCACACACTACAAGGACCTCCAGCTTGAAGATGAGAACATTTTCCTTAAAGACTGATCATGGTGGGCCCAGACCAATTTCCGGACACTAATAATTACCACTCTAGCAAGTCTAACGCAGGCCTTACTAGTTAACTGGCACTCAGAATAGCTTTAAACAAGACTAGATTAAGTCCATTACCTGGATCCAACATATACAGAGAGTACATGACTGACAGATAAGGAGCACACTTGCACCTAGCTTCGACAAATTTTATTTGCTAGTCCCTACCCTGCTATTCTTTGACACAATATATAAAGCAATAGATAATATATTCAGTATCCATGTTACTGAGTTTTCAGAGTTAAACTTACAAAAACAAGAAGATAAAACTATAAAGGCTTATGACTACAGAACTCCTCCATTTTTTATGTTCATATTGTAAGAACAAATACTAACTTCGTTGAGCACATTTTCCTGCTGGCCAAACACGTGGCGGTACATGCATTACTGTCCTTCAGGGGGCCTGGACCACTGATGATATAAATGGATCTGATCACTTTAAATTTTTTTAAAAATCACTTATTTATTTGCTTATTCTGTCTTTAGTGCAGGGCCTACCAGGTTTCAGGGTCTCACTATGTAGGTTGGACTCATAGTGATTCTCCTGTTTTCAGCCTTTCAAGTGCTGGAATTACAGGCATGCGCCGCCACACCCAGTCTCAATCACAGTCTCAGTGCACTCAGGGCAGCACGGAATCCCAGGGATCAAACCCTGGCCCCTACACTCTGCCTAAGCAGGTGCTTTAATTTGCTAAGCTATCAGGCCGCCCCTGCCCCTCCCCCTTTTCTTTATGTATTTAGCACAGAGTCTACAGGGTTTCACTACACAGATCAGACTTATGGTGATCCTTCCTATTTTTTAGCCTCCCAGGTGCTGGGATTACAGGTGCGACACACTCAGTTTTAGTGGATGGCTCAGTAAAGGCCTGCACAGCATGCAGTTCCAGGGATCAAATTCAGGTCCTTGTGCTTGCCAGGCAGATACACAGACCACCAACCCATCTCCTCAGCCTCTAATAATTTTTGTCAGTCTTTTTTTTTTTTTTTTAAATTATATTTATATTTTTCTTGTTTCAGAACCTTTGTTTGTTTATTCACTCATTTTTATGGCTGGCTCAGCCTGCCCCGAGGGTAGGGCTGGCGCAGCATGTGATGCCGGGGATCAAACCGCGGTCCCTGAAGCCGCCCAAGCCTTCCCATGCAGGCGCTTTAGACCACTGAGCCATCCCGCCAGGCCCCGTCAGTCTTTTTATTAATAAAGTTAATAAAAAGCCACTCACTGAGACAGTCATGCACACACCAGTGGTTAAAGCTGCCTGGCAGTGAGATACACAAATTATAGTCCTGTTGTAAACACTTAATTGCATTGGTTCAAATGCATTAAGGTCATTTAAGAACTTTGGTGGCCTCTGGGCAGCCTGCAGGACTTTGGTAAGCTCTGCCCTTCCTTAGCTGACAGTGCATAGGCATGCAGCTTCTGCTGGTTTCAGTCCAAACTTTGAAGAGCTTAGGAGGACTCAGAGTAGCCTGCAGGTCACAAGAGAGGTGCAATCTGGGGCCCAGTGTGAGCAGGTGTGGAGCTTTCCTGGAGCCATTTAACAACCTTGGTAGACTATGGGCAGCCTACAGGACTCTACTGGGAGCTTCGAAAAGGCCAAAATTCAGGAGTAAAAGGCAATCTCAATCCTCTACTCCACCCAGAACAAATCCAGGAAACAAAAACATATAAGAACCTGAAATCACACACTTCAAATTTCTGAAATGATAGCAACTGAAGTAAGGAAACAGGTCCATCAGGCTATAGAAAGATATTAGAGGAGAAACGATCTCTCAGGTCCAAAAAGAAAGGACAACAAGACCCGCCTGATAGCTCAGTGGATTAACATGCCTAGTTAGAGGCAGAGCTCAATGGCCAGAGTTCAATTCCCAGTGTCCATGCTGGACCCACCCACAGGGCACACTGAGACAGCAATTGAGATTAGGTGTGGTGGCGCACACCTGTAATCCCAGAGTTTGGGAGGCTGAACACAGGCAGATCACTATAAGTCCAATCTACATAGCGAGACCCTGCAGGCCCTGTCCTAAGCATAGGAAAAAAGAGAGAGAAAAGGACAGCAATTGTGAAAGAATTGATCAACACAGCTAAAGATGACACAGACAGAAGAATAGAAAAATGATGGTAACACTGAATGAACAACATGGGAAAGAATTAGAATGCATGAAACACATTTAAGCCAGGTGTGGTGGCTCACGCCTGTAATCCCAGCACTCGGGAGGCTGAGGCAGGAGGATTGGTGTGAGTTCGAGGCCAGCCTGGGCTACAAGAGTGAGCTCAAGGCCAGCCTGAACTGCATAGCGAAACCCTGTCTCAAAAAGACAAAAAAAAAAAAAAAAAAAAAAACACATTTAAACAGATATCCAGGATATTAAGAACCCCCCTGAAAGCTGGAAAAACCACTTGAAACTGAAAATAGACTTTCAGATCTAAAACACAGTATTGCAGCTAATGAATGTGAAATAAAAGATCTCTTAAAACTAACAAAGAACCTGGAAATAATGATTTAGCAGCTACAAGACAATGCAAAGAAAAATAAGGTAAGAATAATAGGTGTCAATGAAGCAGTAGGAGACAGCACAAGTGACATTAAAAAAAAAAAAACTTTGCAGAAGCACTAGCAGAAAATTTTCTAAACATGAGAAAAGAACCTGACATACTGATAAGCAAGGCATATAGGAATACCACACAGCCACAATCACAATAAATTTACCCAGACACATAATAATCAAGATTTCAGAAATTTAACAAAGAATAGAACATTAAAAGCTGCTAGAGACGGGCTGGGGAGATAACTCAGTAGAATAAGCACTTGCCTGGCAAGTGCAGGGTCCTTAGTTCAATCCCCAGTACTGGAAAATAAATAAAAAAATAAATAAACAAACAAACAAATAAATAAAAGCTGCTAGAGAGAAGAAACAGATCATCTACAATGGAAAGCCCGCCGGGCGTGGTGGCTCACGCCTGTAATCCCAGCACTTGGGAGGCTGGGGCAGGAGGATCGGTGCAAGTTCGAGACCAGCCTGGGCTACAAAAGTGAGCTCAAGGCCAACCTCAACTGCATAGCGAGACCCTATCTCAAAAAGACAAAAAAAAAAAAAAAAAAAAAAAAAAAAAAAAAAAAAAAAAAAAAAAAAAAAAGAAAAGGTGAAAGAAAAAAAAAAAAATAAAAAAGGGGCCCGGCGGGATGGCTCAGTGGTCTAAAGCACCTGCTTGGGAAAGCTTGGGCGGCTTCAGGGACCACGGTTCGATCCCCGGCACCACGTGCTATGCCAGACCTGCCCTTGGGGTGGGCTGAGCCGGCCATAAAAATGAGTGAATAAACAAAAAAGGTTCTGAAACAAGAAAAAAAAATAAATAAATACAATGGAAAGCCCATCAGAATCATGGCATATTTCTCAACACAAACAATCTAGGTTGGAAGTTATTTTCTTTTAGCACCTGAAATACTTCACTCCAAGCTCTTCTTGATGGATGGTTTGTAGGGGTAGCTATCCTGGTTGCTGACAATATCAATGTCAAACCAAAATTCATCCAAAAAGATAAGGAAGGCCACTATATACTTGTTAAGAGAAAATTTTCAAGAGGGAAATATCACAATAATAAATATATATATGCACCCAATGTAGGAGCCCCCACCTACATAAGGCAAATTTTAATAGACATGAAAAATCAAATGGGCAAGAATACAATAGTAATGGGACTTTAACACGCCACTGTTTTCACAAAGAGATAGATTAACTAAGCAAAAAATTAGCAAAATAAATATTAGAACTAAACCAAATTTGTAAAGAGATTGACTTGGTAGACCCCTACAGAGTGTTGTAGCCAGCAACAACAGAATAAACATTCTTCTCAGCTGCACATGGGACATTGTCCAAAGCAGACCACATACGAGCACACAAGGCACTCATAAGTAAATGCAAAGCAACTGAAATTATCCCATGCATACTATCTGATCACAGTGCCATAGAACTGGAAACTATGGACAAAAGAAATTAGTAAAACACTATACACACATGGAAGTTAAGCAGCAAGTGGGTCACAGATGAAATTAAACAAGAAATATTTACAATCAAACAAAAATGCAGATACAACTTATCAAAATCTGTGGGATGTAAAGAATGCTGTCTTATGAAAATTTATAGTGGCAAATTAAGAAAACACACTAGGAAAACAGAACAAGTCCAAATAAATGATCTTCTACTATACCTTAATCTCCTAGAAGAAGAAGAGCAAGCCAAGGCCAAAGAGCAAAGAAGATAGGAAATTATAAAGATTAGAGCAAACAATAATGCATTGGAGATAAGGAAAACCATACAAAGAATGAATCAAAGAGCTGGCTCTTTGAAAAAATGAATAAAATTGATAAACCCCTAGCCAACCTAATCAAAAACAGGAAAGAAAAAATCAAACCTGAGGGAGTGGGAGTGGGGGAAAGATATATATATATATATATATATATATATATATATATATATATATATATATGTAAACAGGACACTGTCAACAACTACACCGTGTATTTCTGCTGGTCTATGGAAAGAAATAGTTAATGCCTTAATTTGTTTCATCTCTCTCTTTTTTTATTATTTGTACTTTTTCTCTTAATTTCTTTTTTGCTTTTTTCTTTTTTCTTCCAACACTATGTATTACAACAAATATTGTGAAATTTATATTATTTTCTTAAGTGAAAATGTGTATTACTTGTAATTTTTTTTCTGTTACAAATCTAATTTATACTCTTTTTTTTTTTTTTTTTTTTATCATATTTAGGACAGTGTCTACCAGGTCTACAGGGGCTCACTATGTAGATGGGACTCCTAATGATCCTCCTGTTTTGAACCTCCCAAGTGCTGGGATTATAGGTGTGTGCCACCAGACCCAGCCTCAGTCACCATCTCATTGTGCCCTGGGACAGGGCTGGCATGGCATGCTGTGAACTGAACCCCAGCCACTGCACTTTGCCTAAGCAGGTGCTATAGTCCACTGAGCTATCTGGCCAGCCCTCTAGTTTCTTCTCTCTTCTAAAATAATTTTTTTAAAAACAAAATACATTAAGAAGTACTGTTAAAAATTAGAATTCTTGCTTTCAATATGTTTTACTGTTATCAGTATTTATAACTCAATGGCTAAAAAGCACTTAGGGTCTGTCATTTCCACCTTGCCAGCTCAAGTTTGTTGCTGGTGTAATAGTATTGACCTGTGATCAGGCAGAAATGGGGATGGGGTCATAGAAACACAATGTAGAAAAAAAGACAAAAGATGGAGAACAGAGATTTACTTTCCTTTTTCTTAGAAAACCTAATTATCCAAGTAAATAGGAGAAGATCATACCAATATCCCTGCATGACACCTGTGAAATCACCCCAAAAATGTTTTATGCATGTCAATCATTTCTATTATTGATCTAGTCACATATTCATTAATCCATTTGACGACTATGAAAACCTGTTTTTAAACTTAATTGATATTATGGCTAGCTCAGCCTGCCCTAGAGGTGGGGCTGGCACAGCAATGTGGTGCCAGGTATTGAACCGCAGTCCCTGTGGTTGCCTAAGCTTGCCTCAACGAGGCACTTTAGACCGCTGAGCTATCTCACTGCCCCCTAAAAGCTTGTTTTTAAATTTTAACATTTTAAAATTTCATGAAAATTTGCTAACATAATGAATTTTTAAACATAAAATATCTTTATTTGCTATTAGGTAAAATTGGCATTCCAGATACAGGTACTATGAAACAGTATATATATATATATATATATATATATATATATATATATATATATATATATATATAGTTGTATGATTTACGCACTGCATACCTCAAGGAAATAGCTTTCACATCCCAGTCCTCAATTTGCTGTTACAAAATTTTTTCATTACATGGAAATATCTAAGAAGAGACACTTGTTCTTAAGCCATATGGGTTTTATAATAGTCCTGAGCTTAGAGTGCTCAGGATGCAAAGTGGGGAAAAGACTGTGTCTCACAGCTAGCTCACAGTAAAGCTGAGTTTGTCATAGTCTCCAACCCAGTCTAGCATTCTATTATGGCAACATGCTATTTACATAGATATTTTATAGATTTATAACATGCTATTTACATAGATTTACATAGATATTGGAGGGGCCTATATAAATCTACTGTACTGTCTTCTGCACCAGGGCATACGTCAGAGTAAAAAGAACC
>PVJA010025523.1:0-30690 GCA_004027025.1 Myocastor coypus
TGCCGTTGTCTTCTGAGCCCACCAGCGTCGTCTGCCATTGGCATCGTGGATGACAAGATGTTGCATAGAGTTCTGTCCAGCCAACCTGTAAGGCCAGGCCAGAGACCCAGCAAAAACCCTGTGCCTTCAATCACATTCTTATTGTAAAAGCTTCACTGAGAAATACTTGGGTCCTCAAGCAAAGAGTGAGCACTGTTTACCATATTCAGTTTTTAAGCAGACAGTGGTGGTGTCAGAGGGGACCCTGAGCCACCACAAAGCTATGAACTCTGCAGGGCGGTCACAGCTGCAGCTGCCACGTGGCTGTAAGTCAGCATGTCCAAAAGGGGGTCCTTGTGCCTCGAGAAGCGTGCGGCCTAAGTGAGGACTTAGATGGCTCTTTGGAAACGAATGGCAGTAGCTGGCTGTACTGCCTGGGGACTGTGCATTGTCCTGCATTCCCCGTGGAGCAAGAGTTGTTGTGCAGGTGTGTCCAGCGCACACGTGTGCTGTCACCTGGACTCTCCATGTTCATCCACCAGAATATTCTGGAAATGCTGTCTAGAAGAAAGCAGGCCTTGGGTGTGTTCGCAGGGTGAAGAATCAGGGGCTGGGTAGGCTCTGTTCTCAGCTCCAAGGCAGAAGGGAGGCAGCAGCTCCCGGGCAGAGGCCGCAAGGCAGGAGAGGAGGGATGAGGACCCTAGCTAGAGCGTGGCCTCCCCAGGCCCGTGAGGGCCTTAGAGCGTCTTTTGTCATAAAGACAAGAAATGGAAGAGGCTGGGGCCCCAGGAAAAGTGATCTCTTTCTATTACCGAGATTGTAAGGCTTTTATGTCCTTCTGGAGGAGGAAGAAAATTAGTTTCAGGCTGTGGGAGCCCGCCTCTGAAGCAGGTTGGTGAGGAACGAGAATAGCGCTTGGGAGCAGGAAAGCAGGCCAGGCTGGGGCTGCTGAATGCGGCTCACGCCCGGGTCTGCTGAGACATCCCGACTGTAGTGCTGGCGCTGGCAATTTTTCTGAGCTCACTTTCGGCTGCTTTTCTCATTTGATGTTTTCGCCCCTTGTATTTGTTTCTTGCCTTGTTGATGAGCGCTGGCTGAGCAAGCTGAGCTGGCCTTCTGTGTCCGTCTTGGCAACCCGGGCGGGGCAGGATTACAGAGGTTCGTCCATGCAGACTGCCATGTATCGCCTTTGCATATGTGGTCCACCACTTTGCGTGACAAACGTTCATTTTGCTCTCATTGTAAAACCCGCAAACCCAACGATTGATTGGCCTTCTTGCGTATTTCCTTGGTGCCTTTCTGCAGACAGTCCACAGATGTCTACTATATAACAATTACTGTCGTCATTCATAAGATTATACAATCACCCTGCCCTCTATGCTTCAGGACCGACCAAGGACCAGGCTGAGGTTTGGTTGTAATTACAGGGATAGAAGCACGAAAGAGTGGGTGGTTTCTGCGTGCGGCGTCCCGGAGCGCCGCACGCATCTGGTACGCTTATGCCAGCTTACACTTCCAGAGATCCCCATTTTGATTTCGTTTGTCACACAGAAGGATTTTCAACTGTACATGGCTTAGCATCTCATCTTAAAAACACGAAGCATGTTCACAGATAGACCATGTTCTGAGTGTCATTGCGGGGACCAGGCTGGCTCAAGGTGACACCATTAGGAGCCCACTGTCAGCAGCATGGAGAAGGCCCCAGCCAACCATCACTATTATCATGCATTTAAGCAAAGGGCAGACTCAGAGCCTCTTTGTCTCTGGCAGCCTTTTCCACTTAGGAAGGAGATATTAGTTGTAAAATCTAATGGATACCACGGGTTTGGTAAAGGATGGCCTTCGTGATCCCTTCAGCGCTTGCCCCTGCAGGCTACCAGCTGAGAAATGAAAATGCAAGTCTCATTAAGTGCAGTTCAGAGAGCTCCGCTAGCGCAGTATTGCTCCATACCAGAAATGAATGGTGAAGTGGGCCCCACCACAGCACCCAGCGTTCTGCAGAGAGGCCTGCTCTGAGCGCCTCCATGAAAGTCAGTTACCTCTCACGAGTACGTGCGTGTTGGTGTTACCAGGGTATCGCCTTGTTTGCATATGCACTCATGCCAGGGAATATGCAAATTGTATGATAATATTATTAATGGCTTTTAATATACTTAGTCATGGTCTTTGAGATCCAGGCTGTCTCCAAGCCTTTATTGTCTCACCCTGGTTATTGTCTGGATATCTGAAATGTTCCCGCTGCTTGCTGGTGCCGTCACCATAACCTGTGAGCACAATCTAGATGCCTTTGTCTGGTCCACAAGTGCCCTGGCACATTGATTGCCTCTGGCAGAATCCACTGTCTAGGTATACAGCTGCTCAGTCCCAAAAGACTCAGCTGTTTCAAAATCCTTCACCCTGATTTCCAGTCTCCGGACAAGCCAGCTTGCGCTCCGACCTTTGCCTCTTCCGCCGTTCACAAAAGGACAACAAGCAGTGTTATTTTTCTACCTGTCTTCTGAAACTGACCGGCCACTGGTAGGTACTGTCGAGGGCACAGTTTTCTAAAGTTTTGTTGCCATTCTTCTGCCATTGAACAGTATTTGGTCCTGTTTTCTCACCCTCGTATTCTCCCAGATCTTTGAAGTAGGCCGGGGGCTTGCCGTCCACTCTCAGGGGACAGGTCTTGAGGACTGCCACATCCAAAGTGCTTTGGCACCCTAAGCATTCTGTGCAGGGCCACACTCACAGTAACTGAGAGCGCATTATTCCTGTAGAGCAGCGGTTCTCAACCTGTGGGTCGCGACCCCGGCGGGGGTCGAACAACCAAGACACAGGGGTCGCCTAAAGCCATCGGAAAATACACATTTAAACCCATGCTATGCCATGGTGAAATGTTATTTATTGGAATTAGTAATTTCAAGCAGCCACCAAAATTATTTTTTGCTTTGGGGTCACTGCAACATGAGGAACTGTATCGTGGGGTCACCGCATTAGAAAGGTTGAGAACCCCTGCACAAATGACCCACATTCTCCAGAGCTGCTCCCTGGCATGGTCTGAGAAGACACTTTCTGTAACACAGGGACTGATGGTCCTCGTTTGTACCCTTCATTCGCCATGCCAGGCACAAAGGATGTAGGATAGCCTGACGTTTCCAAGTTGCTTGAACGGCAGGGCACTGCCCAGTGATTTCTCCAGTGTCCACATCATCATCTGAATGGAGACTTATGATTGACAGGTTCTGAGGCTGTTCTGAGTTCTGACCCATGTCCGCTAAAGCAGACTCTGTAGGAAATGTTGGCCCATGCCATCCTGTCCAGCCCTGCACCGGTCAGCGTGCTAGCTAGCGTTTCCTTTCTTTCTCCAAAGGCCGGACTAGGATTCTTCTGATGAGGTAAAAGAAGAGTGGTCCAGCTGAGTGCTTCAGATCGCAGCCCCATGCCCGCCCACCTGCCTGTCTGGGAAGGCCCGCCCCAGGGTAGATGGGGAACAACTGCCCTGCCTGTTCCTGCTCCTTGGTTCCCAGGAGGAAATCTCGAGCCAGGGTGCCTTCCCCCGGGGACACACTTCCTTTCGTTCTGTTGCCATTTTTGTAACAGAGGGTGAAGAGAGCTGAAGCCCAGGCCAGGTGGCAGGGTATCTGTATCTGTGCTACGAAGACATCTATCACTGGACAATCTGGGCATGCAGGCATCCTCGGACAAGGCAGCACCTCACCTGAGAAGCTGCATGGTGGTCTGAGCAGCAGGTGGAGCCTTTATACAATCGTGCCGGTTGACCCCAAACACGAAGCAGCTTGCATTTTATAAACCACTGCTCATGAATCGGGTCATATTTCCTCGTGCTTGCTACCTTCACCATCAGCTGCAGAATCCCGTTGCTGTAAAACCACAAATGAAGTAAGAGCGCAGTCACCACTGTGCCGTCGCCCACTTGTTCAGCGTGCTGAGCTCCGGTGCTAGGAGCTTAACCTCATTTGTAGCATTACATGGATTTTCCAGCGTGGCATACCTGCTCAGAAACATACTTTTCCAAGATAAAAGCTTTGAATTTTTATTTCCACATTTTGCTACCAAGTGTTAATGTTTTATCTGAGTGTCCCCCAGGTCCTTGTGTGCTGATGGGTGGGGACGTGGGAAGGCGACCCTGGATTAGTCCACTGATGGATTTGTAGCTGAGCATGCTATTGGAAAATGAAGCCTGGCAGGAAGACGCGAGTCTCTGTGGGCGTGGCCTAAAAGGCGCGCGCCCCTCCTCCCGCTTGATCCCTCTCTGCTGCCGGCCCTGCCGTGCCTTGAGCGCTTTCTCTGCAAGCGCACTGCTATCTGCCCTGGACCAGCCGACTAAAGACCTCTCCAAACCGTGAGCCAAGACCTTTCCTCCTCTAATGTCTCAGCAACAGGAGAATACCTGAAACGTCAGCTCTGCAGTCATGTTCAGGTCAGACGGTCTCTCCAGCCTAATGTCTTCTGCCAACAAAGCCACCTCCCGAACTTTGTGCAGCGCTACCATTTTGGAGAGTGTATAAAATGAAAGAACTGATTATTTTGACCTCTTTCCATCACAGACTTTTTTTGACACAGGTTGAAAGGAAGAGTGTGTTTCAGTTTGCTTGGTGATCACCCACGTTTCAAAGTGTCTCAACTATCACCAGTTGTGTCACCTTCCAATCCCTGTAGTAAAATACCTGGGGTGATGAATGCATAGAAAGAAATGGTTTGCTTTGGCTCAGGGTTTTAGAGCCTATAGCGCAGTAGAGGCTGGCTTCAACTTCAGGCTGGGGCAAGGCGTCATACTGTGCCGAGAGATCATAGAGGAGCAAAACAGCTGACCTCAGGGCCAGGAAGCAAAGGAAGAGAAAAAGAGCCTCACACCCCTCCCCAGGCACATCCCCAGGGACCTCGGTCCTTCATCAAGCCACCTCCTCTCCAAGGTTCCGTCACTTCCCATAGTGCTGCCCCATGGCTTTTGGCATGTGACTTTGGCGGACTTCTAAGATTCTCACACCAGCTTTGTACTCTCAAGATTCCCTTGTATATCAGAGATATTCTCCCTCTGGTTTAGTAGGACCAGCTCATCAGGGCCGCTGTGGTCTGACCGTATCAGCAGAGTTAGCTCCACCTGGTTTGGAGTAATGAAGCTGTATAGCTCATGGGTCTTGACCATCAGCCTTGCAGTGTTGTCTATAACAGGGCGTGCACCCCACTGTGGCTTGAGCTCTCTGGAACCCGGCATCCGGTGCCTCTAGAAATACCAGCCAACTTCTCTAAGAGCCAGAATTCAGGTGCAACCCTGCCTGATCATAAGAAGGCTGGTCAGGGCTTTCAGTCCAGCCTGGGGTATCTGGAGATTGTTTCCTCTTGGTTCTTTGGTTCGCCTCATTCACGTATTCACCCAGGCATTCACACAGCCCTTATGGGGAAGCCCCTCCTATGTGCCAGGCTCTAGTACAGTGGTTCTCAACCTTTCTAATGCCGTGACCCCACAATACAGTTCCTCATGTTGCGGTGGCCCCCAAGGCAAAAAATAATTTTGGTGGCTACTTCAAATTACTAATTCCAATAAATAACATTTCACCATGGCATAGCATGGGTTTAAAAACGTATTTTCCGATGGCTTTAGGCGACCCCTGTGTTTTGGTTGTTCGATCCCCGCCAGGGTCATGACCCACAGGTTGAGAATCGCTGCTCTAGTAGGTATTTCACTGCAGTTTCTGTGTGTGGTGGATAAACGTAGACTGGTGTCTGCATGTGCAGCCCCAAGGGACACATAAATTAGTGGCTATTAAGTTATTTCACTGCTGCTTCTAGGGAGGAACAGAGTCCATCTCAGCAGCTCTCTGGGCAAGACCCACCTTGTACCACTGGCCCAGTGCAAGCCAGAGCTGAGCTTCCAGGAAGTCAGGTGTTACTGTGTATCAGAAACATTAGTGCCCTGGGCCAGCCAGAGAGCTCAGCAGATTAAAGCACCTGCTTAGGCAGGGTAGTGACCAGGGTTCAAACCCCAGCCTGCCATACCAGCCCTGACCCTGGGGTGTGCTGAGATGGTGACTGAGGTTGGATATGGTGGCATATGCCCATAATCCCAGCACTTGGGAGGCTGAGTGCAGGCCGAATACTATGAGTCTGATTCTGTGTAGTGAGATCCTACAGGCCCTGAACTAAATACAGAAACATTAGAGCCTTGCAGATGTCTTTACAAACCAGTGTGGTCACGTTTTTCTGAGATTATTATTTTGTTCTAGGATTCCTGCATTGGGAGAAAATAAAGACTAGACATCTGTTAACTAAAGCAGTAACACTGTATGTATCTGTAGATGAAGGGGTGAGTTCCTTGGTTGGCTGATTGGTTTTTAGTCTATCACTGTTGGCAATTTCCTACAATTTGTATGTCTTAGTGGAGACATACCATATGTCTCAGTGGAGAAATTACCATTAAGCAACACAGTTCAAACAAGGAAACCTGAACTATACTTGGATTGAGAAAGGCGAGGACATTTCGGAGTTTTGAATACTGTTTGTCTGTTTATTCGTTTATACATGCATGCACTCCTGGGGATTGAACACATGGCCTTCATGCTGAACTACATTCATGGCTTCTTTAAAATTCTTTTAAACTTTGGAGACAGGGTCTTGCTAAGGCCCCCAGGTTGAGCTTGAATGTAGGATCCTCCTGCCTCTGCCTCCCGGAGTGCTGGAATATAAGTGTGTGTGTCACCATGCCTGGCCAAGTAGCTGTGTTTTTATTAATGGATGTGGGAGCGTCACTGCACTAGTTTGATGTGGGAGGATGAAACAGCTGTCCACAGATATTTATGACTGGAGTGCCGCTAGTACAAATAACATGTTTTAGTCATTGTGAAAGGGAAAATTCTTTGTATTTCCAGGACATTTGTAATAGCAGCCATGGCTAAATGGCAATATTAATGTTCTGGTGTGTGATTTGGGTTAATTACTGTCACAGTTTTATTAGGCTTTGACATAGATTTTGCTGGCTTATAAAACTCAAGAAAATTCAAGATCACTATTAACAATGTCTCTGCAAATGAATTTCTAATATGGACTAAAATCAACAACTATAAAACCGTCCTGCCAATAGGAGAGTAAAAATCTCCTGATGTAGACATAACATGAAAAGCTGCATTTTAATTCGCGCTTCCCTTTGGGTGTGTGTTCACTTCCTTGCCCAGCGAGGCACTGAAGACTGGCATGCTCCCTGTGGGGAAGAAGCCCACGAAGCTAGCTCGGAGGGAGGCGTGCAAACTGGCAGGGGGAGGTACACGAAGCAGCGCCCCCGAAGGGCTGGACCTGGCGCTCCCAGCGTCAGCGGTTGAGAGTGTGCAGCGCACGCATCCCGCAGTTGCTGGAAATAGCACGGCAGCTTCAATGCATAATGTGGGACTCAGGAGCTGGCTTCGCAGCAGTGTGTGTGTGACGTCCATCCGCGAGCTCAGGTCTGTGGCTGCGCGCGCGGGGTTGTTAACCCATCTAACGAGCACGCAGTGGACACTGCCATCTCTTCTCCAGATGCAGGCGTGCACGTGACAGATGCAACCGGTCCTCTAATGGGAGGATTTCTGGTAGGATTACTTTCTATGGTAACATCATAAATTTGGGGATTACTGCTATCTCTTTTAATAAATGTCAAGGCCTCATCGTATCACAGAAACTGATCTTTACATTCATCTGAAACACAGTCTGCAAATTTTATTTTATGGTGACCTTTTTGAATCTGAATACACACACACACACACACACACACACACACACACACACACCTGTATACAGCAGGGGGGGGCACATAAAAATCATTCCAAAATTCAAACTTTTCTGAGTAGTAACGTGACACCTCAGGTTGAAAATTCCCCTTCTGATCTTATATGACTGGTTGTAGCCAACATGCGGCATGAAGACAGTATAAAATTACCCTCTGCCTATGAATGCATTTCAGGTTTAGACTTCCACACCATACCAAGATGCATTATCATACAGATGCGAAAACTCCACAATCTTAACAGCAATAAAAATCTGAAACACAGAACACTCAACCTACATAGCCTGTCAGATAAAACTATATTAGATATAGTAAAACAAAAGGAGGCGATACGGCCAGATCTTCTTTTCATTCAGCACTTGTGCTGTGGTGGAGATGGGTCGGGGTGTTGTCACCAGCTCATGTTAAGCAAATATTCCTTATGTCACCGAGGTCTATCTGCAGAGTTCAGTAGCACTGTGTGAGGACTCTGCCACAGACACCGCAGTGAGCAGGACACTGGTAGCGTGGATGCGGGTGCAGAACTGCGGTCGGCTGAGAGGACCGCAGGTGTGGACGAGCTGAGGGTCTGCCTGGGGCACCCGTCTGTGGGTCTCTTCCAGTCCTGCCTCTGAGGTGCCCTGACAGGATGCAGGGCCTTGTGCATGCTGGGCAAGCACTGCCACACTGAGCTACCCGGCCGCCTGTCCAAGCAACCTGTTGGCAACCTTATAATGTCCTTGCTATAAAACTATTCTTTGCACTCAGATAAGAAAAGATAATATTCACTGAGCAGAAACAGTGTGGCAAAGCCCCTGTAGGATGTAGCAGTTATGTAGATGTGGTCATTTGTACTTCATTTCTGCATCCCTGGGTATTTTTGGGTGTACATCTTACACTCAGTCTCCTCTCACAGGGAACATATCATCCACATCAGCTGAATCTAATAATGTATAGAAACACAAGAACCATATTGAGCAGGGAAGCGGTACCTGTCTCTTCTTGATTACCCTCTCTGGAAATATCGGTGTCAAGCAACTCACAACATTAAAAACTTGATTTCCTCTATCGAACCAAAATTCTCTCCTACCTATAAGTTAGCAGTGTTTGAGGTGTTCCAATTAAGTCAGAGAACAAGAAACATGTGGAACCTTGTGTTGTAGAAATAGAAATTGCGGACATATGGCCGGGTATCTCTCTTTCACAGTTGGCACGCCTGCAGTGCAGTGAGTCTCAATCAGAAGTTTGTCAGAATCCGAGTCTTGGGTGCATCGTGGGCAGGGACTGCCCCTGAGGTCTGTAGGGCAAATCAGTGTCACCACGAGGCACGCCTCTGCATGGTGATTAACCACCTCCTGCCTTACATTAGCTGTGTGCATTCTTCAGTTTTCATGAAGAGGAAGCGTGTGCAGTGCTAAAGTTCACTGATGCACCTCTACCCTAAGAAGTGTGTAAAAGAGTTACAACAGGTAACACGAGGAGGACACCTTTCTAGTACGCACCCCAAACATTACTAAGTCCCCACAAATAACCTGCTAACTTCAAGTAATGTTTATTTCCGCTATAAATAGCAGTGCACAAAAATAGGTTAAGGCCAGGCCAGCCAGATAGCTCAGTGGGTTAAAGAATCTGCTTAATAGCAGACATGAGGACCAAGGTTCAGTCCCCTGCATGCCATACTGGCCCTGCCCTTGAGGCATGCTGAGACAGCGATTGAGACTGGGTGTGGTGGTGCATGCCTATAATCCCAGTGCTTGGGAGGCTGAAAACCGGAGGCTCACTGTGAGTCTGATCTGTGTAGTGAGGCCCTATAGACCCTGTACTAGATTAAGGCCACACTGGAGAATTTTTTCATATGACTTGAGTTTTGAGTAGAATATGATATATATTATCGTGAAAGTTTCCTTAGCTGATTTTGTAAGAAAGAAATGTGCAAATACATTGTGCAAACACTACATACGCCGGTGACTACAGATTGATATGCCTTTCCCAAACAGTTGTATGAACCAGAGCTATGGATCAAAGCAAAACACCAACATACACTTGCTCATTTGGCAAGCCTTCACCCATCCACAGCGTCTTTGCTCAGCACTTTCTTGTGCCATCTAGCATACTAAAACTTACTGCTTTTTTTTAGTTCTCCTGGTACAGAAGGAAATAGTTTCTAATCAGTGCCTTATAGAAACTTCAGCATTTGTTGGCAGTAACACTGGTGGGAGCATCTCCCTTCTTATACAAATTCTCAAATGGAAAACATGCCAGGGAGCCGTGAATGCCTCTCAGTTGTGACCCGCTTTCCTTTGCCTACCTTGCTGAGAGTGGAGCCCACCCTGTAAGTGGCCCTCCTCTGGGCTGGTGCTGTGTTGGGCTCCATCTGGAAAGAGCGCTTCACAGCACTTGGGAGCAGGGTGTTCTGACCTTGTTTCTGCCTACCTGTGTCCTTCAGGTTCCACACTGTGAGTTGCTGTGCTGAGCAAGACACCCAACACCCGAAGCTAAAGGGGAGAAGGTGTGCTGTCGCTCACAGTTTGCGCAGGTTGCAGCCCACAGTTGTGTGGCTCCAAGGCAGAGTGGCACGGCAGGGGGGCATCAAGGAGGGAAAGCAGTCCAGGACAAAGCAGGCAGGCAGTGAGGGGAGCGTGCCGCAGCAGTGGCAGTGGCGGCAGCAGCCCACCGTGCCCCTAATGCCCTCCAGACCACCTGCCTTCAGGGCGATGCCCCTCGCATCCAGGCTGAGCCTTCCTGGGGCTCAGCACCATACACTCAATCACAGCACCACATCTTTAATCCCAGTACCACCCACCCTAGATCCAGCCAACTGGGGAAAGTCGGCCTCTGACGGCATGCAGCGTTGGGGAACATCTAGAGACAGGCTTAATCGTGCACAGCCCTCTGTGCCAAAGGCATTTAGTCCGTCTGTCAAAGTCATGGCATTTCAGCATTCCTAAAAACTCCAAATCTAAGGTCTCCTCTGAGATTTAAAGCAAACTCAGCTACGAGCCTCTGCATAGATGAAAAGACGTTAAGCACTCCCGGGGTCCGATGGCACATGACGAACATCCCCTCCAAATAGTGCACAGAGGAGGATGGAAAGGAATGGGACCATAGCAAGTCCGGGAGCCGTGAGGGCAAGCTTGCAGGTCACCTGGGAAAGCTGCGCCTCCGTGCGAACGCCCCCGCAGGCGTGGGTGGCCCCGCCCGTTGGTCCTGTCTGCGGCTGTAGCTCTCCTGGCTTCTCCCTTGGGCTGGCCTTGGCCACCCCCTGCAGCTTTCCTCAGACCACCCACCTCCCTAGCTTCCCCAGCCTACTGGGGTCTGCACTGCACCTTCAGCTTCACACACTGCCCTCTCAGGGGCACGCTGCCTGGCTTCCCAGGACTTCTTCTGAAACCTGAGAGGACGCCTTGCTGACCCCACAACTCTTGCGTTGTGCGTCTGCCTAACACCAGCACCACAGCAAGGTCCGCCACGAGCAGGAGCAGGAGCAGGAGCCCGGCTGCCTTCTCTTCCGGCTGTAGGAATTGACCGTGTGGGTCACTGAGCACTGAGGGCCCGATCCTGAGGAATACACCCCCTAGGCATCAGCATCCCGGGTGATGCTGGGGGCTCTTTTCTCAAAGCAAAGCCTTTCACCTTTGCAGCTCTGAGGCTGGGTGAACTAGAGTCCCTTTGGTTCTTGCGATGTCCCCAGGCCATCTTTTCTGTTGTCCTCTTCTTGCTCAGCAGCAAAGGTCTCCTCTGCCCTCTCTATGCAGCCTGCATCTTTACTGGTGCTTCCCTCTGGCCAGACTCAAAACATTTAAATCGTTCTTCTGGAATCTCTGCTCTCGAGTCTCAACAGAGATCTGGCTAGAAGACCCCAGCACTGGCCATTACCATTGCCCTCAACACTAGAATGCCTTGGAATTTCTTCTGCAAGATCAGTTAGTGCACGGCCTTTAATCTCAGTGTCAGGCAAATACCCTTCTTCAGGAGGCGGAGGCCCCCTCTGGACTGCTCCGGTCCTCAGCATTGGTGACTCCTCTGGTAAATTCCAGAACACACAAACCCCTCTCCTGGGTCTGCTCTGTCCAGCTGTCACCTTCACTCCAGCTTCAGCAGGTTGCCCTCTGGCATCCCTCCCACTGCAGGCTGCATAATTCCGTGGCATCTGTGGCCACCTCCAAGGTGTGAGGGGCAGCCTCATGGGCAGGTCTTCCCTACCTTCTTCCTATTCACTCTCTTCTAGAGACAATAGCCATTTGTGCAGCAGCTTTCCCAAAAGCCCCCCAGGACGACCACCCTCTTTTTCCTTTTTTTTTTTGAACGTCAACTTCCTTTTCCCCATTGTATTAAATTTTCAGAGTTTAAATTAGTGGTGTGGTTCCTGTTTCCTGAGGGGACCCTACAGGAAGGGGAAAAGGTAAGAGAAAAAGGTACCCATGCAGACAGTTCATTACCCCTGAACTACCAGCTCCTGACGGGAACCCCATTTTCTTCAGCATGCTCAACAACCAATTTTATTTTGGTGTAGCTGACGTCAGACATCCCATAATCAGGTCCTGAGCATTCTCACCAGCATGAGTGCATCAGGCACAAAATAAGTAAATGCCCTTTTATGCCTCCGCAATATGAAGGCATTTATCCACTCAGCAGAGATTTATTCAGCAGTCTGCCTTCTTGGCACTGGAGTAGGTGCTAAGAAAAGGCACGATACTCAAGCCCTGCCTTGCAAGTTTCCCAGGGCAGCAGTGCCTGCGTCCCTGAACAGTTAAGCAGCAGTGCAATAGGGTCTGCGAGACAACGTATGGTCCCATTAGCATCTCTATTGCTTCATCTTTCTAGGCTAAGCAATGTTGCAGAACACCCGTATTCTGTCCTGTACGATCTGCTCACACTCCCAAGTGCCGGGGCGTTCATTTGTCTTTTCAATTACTTCCCATTTACTCTGCATACACAGTACTTGCTAGTAGGAATGGCAAAGGCTATAAATTGGTAGGTCCTCTGTAATCAATGGAAATAGTTTATGACACTAGATTTTGGAAAGAGCATATGAATATGAACACTTTGGGACTTTCGGAGAGGACTCTCTGACTGTGTAAATTACTGGCAGCCAGACACGCCGGCTGAAGCAGGGATGCGTGTGCAGTGTCCTTGGCTAGGAGGACTTTGGGAGGACTTTGTGGGAAGCAGTTCTAGCTTTCAGACCATCACACAGGCAAGCGTGGAGGAGCCAGATTGAGAGTGTGTGGTGTCTCTTTGTGCCAGCTCACTCTGCAGAACAATATTTGAGAAGGTATCACCGTAGAATTGTCCTAGCGAATCCTTTGAGTGGAACTGCGCTTTTCCTTTGTGGTTCTTACTGGGAAGTGAAATCCTGTTGAATTGAAAGCAGATACCTCGCTCTAGAGCTCTGAGCCATAGCTGAAGCGCATGCTCCGGAATTCAGCAGACGCGCCCCCGAAGCACGCGCTTTGTGGCCCCTGTTCCTAGAACCTGCTGGACCCTGAGCAGGTCCAGGGATATGCCGTCTGTCTAGTTTAGTGCTCCTTCCTTTGACGGACCAACATAGGTTTAGCTCCCGAAGGCGCTCTGCTAAGCCCTGACATCCATGGTTCCTGCTGGTCCCTAAATCCCTGTATCCTTGCCACACGCCCTCACCATGGATCACCTTTCCTGGTTATCCAGACTTCCTGCACTGGTCAAGGGCCGCGACTCATTTCCTTCTAGCCATCCTCTATAGAGTTCTCACCTACGTGTGTGCAGACGCGCGCACATCTGTGCGACTTTTCACCATCTCTGCGTGGCCCCTGCCATCATTAAGTCTGGGATCCTGGAAGGAAGCCACACACCTGCATTCAGGACTCTGCCAAGGAGCACAGCAACTCACCGTCAACTGGAAGGACGCCTGGCGCTGGGCGCCCCAACTTAGTAGCTGAAGCTGGTACTGAACCTCTCATTCTCCTAAAGCCTGGCGGCCTGAGTTGGTGTGGATAAGGGTGATGACTTGCTCTTTCCTTCAAGGCTTCTTGAGGGTAAAAAGAGAAAATTACTTACTCAAATGTAAAGCAGTGTTCTGCATGCATTGCCCCTTAAAGCACCAGCTAGATAATAGCTGTAGCTTGCTTCCTGCAGCAGGATTGCTCCATGGGTCACAGGGGAGCCTTGAGCAGAAGCCCTGGTCATGAGATGAGAGTGGCGTAGCCGCCGCACAGCAAAGGGCTGCACGAATGCTCACATCCTTAAGCAAGGGTGCCCGAAGGCAGGGAGGAAGTCCCCGCTGGCCCCTGATGCCTGTTGGCCCCGCTGTGACTGTGGGGTATACTGCCCGTCCACACTGGCTGTGTCGCCTAAAAGTCCCTGCAGTATGGAGACTCTCGAGCATCACAATTCATGAGAAAAGAAGTTCTGGTCCAGTCCAGGAGTTGAATCCACTCTGGAGTCACATCTGTGTCCCCCACCCACCTCTCCCCACCCCACCCCACCCCCCCCAGCAAACAGGCCCAGGCGCTGCCCTTGCTCGGAGACACTCGCTGCTGGGATTGGGGTCATGATCAGTCTCCACACAGGAGAAGCTGACTAGGGGTTGGTGAATGAGAGCAGCCTGTCACCACGCAGCAGGAAAGCACGCCCAGAAGTCAGAGACGTGACGGCTGGATGCCACTGGCCTAGGGAAATGCCTGCTGGGGTTGAAGACTGTGTGAGCTATTTGTTATTTCAGTATTTAATAAAAACAGTGCTGCACATCTGGTATGTACAAGGGTCAAAAATCATAATTTGCAAATCCAATTTTGTACTTATCCATCGGTGTCAGTATACAAAACGGACTTGCTTTTAAATGGGATACTCTTTCAAAATGCGGAGGACCCTTTGTGGTTCCAGAAGGCGTCGTGCTGGCACAGATTCCCCTTAACATTCCTTAACCACGTCAGAGTGTTGTTGGGTAGGGCGATGCCGTCCTTCATTCACTGACCCGCAGCTAAAGGATACTTCAGCAGCTTCAGTTTTTCATTCCTACAGCAAGCACTCTGACGGGTTGTCCTGACATGACTGTGCCCTTACCCACTTGGCAAAATGCTTTTCTTTATGTTAATGCTGAGGCTTTCTCTCTGAGTATCCTAGTTTTCACTTTAAAAGCCCGCTGTACCTGACACCACCCTAACCAAGCATGCCAGTGCCCAGTGATTGCCAGCACATGTGTGTCCCGCTGGGGCATCAGCGTGTGAGTCCCAGGTTCTGGTGTGTCAGCGAGACCTTCCTTGTTTCTTCAGGGGAAGGCAGGGAGGGGCCTTCGCCTATGGCCCACCACTAAGTGCTAGAGCGAGCCAGTAAGAAAAGGGAGTGTGGCCATCTACACATGCCAAGTTAATTTAAGAAGTGTGTAGACTATTAAAGCCATTTGGATTTCAATTATTTTGAAACCCTAGATATGTAGGGTAATTTACACTCTCGAGTTACACTAGAGTGCGCAACTTTGCTCAAATGGCATTCAGCTGAATGCTTCAATTGTACCAAGGTGCGGTCAAAGCTTACAGGCTTCCAGGGTATCAGGAAAATATGGATTTTGACAACATCGTCATGTTGGGCTCTTCCCTTATCGCCCTCCCTCCCAATCATCCTGCACCCCAGTGGCCCTACTGCCAATAAGAAAGAACGTTCATCTCCCACAGGGCTCATGAACAGTGGTATTTGGAGTATCTAAACTTCACAGATAACCTTCCTGTTGGTTTATCTTTTTGACATTAATGCATATGGCTAAAAATCACATACAGAAAGCTCGCCTTTCCCAAGGGAGATTAAAAAGAGTGTTTATCTTTGGTGCAGATGCCCATATGAAATTGTGTTCTGTAGGGCATATCAGCAGATTGTCAAGGGGCTGGGGATATGAGCAGGTGGGTTACTTCTCTGTGAAAAATTATTGATAAGGAAGAAAAGATGTGAAACTCACATTTGCTCTCTACTGGGAAGCGAAACCCAGAGAAGAGAATTACTATACTGCTTATATATCTGCCTGAAGTCAGTATAATTAATTTCTTTTCATTGCCTGAGTATTTCAACTTAGATTAGAGGGATTAACTATACCAGGACTAGTACTGACCAGCTAAAGCCCACACATTCTGCTAGTGGGAGAGACTGGGAGCAAGAGAGTGTTTTTTAAAAAAAATAAGCAGCAGGCTGGGGGCACACCCAGGCAAGGAGCAAACATGCTTAGCATACGCTGGTCCTGGGTTCAGTCTGCAGCACTGTGCAGCCTCTTCCCCCCACACACACACACCAGTTATTATTTTTGCTTAGTAATCAAGCAATTCAGGTATTATGGTAACAGCCAGTATCTTGAGAGGCTTGGTCAATACATAGCTTGTTGTATCAGTTCTCAAAATAGGCACACGATTAATGCTGTCTTTATTTGAAAGTTAAGGAACTGAAGGTCTAGGACCTAAGGTGACTGACCCAAAGTCGCCATCTGTCGAGGGCCTGGAACTCAAGCTGGGTCGCCTGCGTCGCTGGCACTTCCATGTGTAGTGACGCTCATCTGACTCCCACACACGTGAGCTGGAGGTGTGGGCCGTGCCTTGGGTGCCAGGGGAATGAAGCTCCAGGTTAGCCTCGCTGCCGCGCTGCTCCTTCCCGCCACTGGTGCATCCTGCTGGCGTTTGCTTTGTTCCTGCGAGCCTTCTTTCCATAAACTGCATCAAGCTGGTTTCCGGAGCAGAAAGGTAATTTCTCACTGGCATATCATCAGATAAGGCAAGCCCATGCATTTCCTACGATGGGATCCGCCACAGCAGTAAAAATGAGCTACTGAGGCGTGGAAACATGGGCGAGTGTCACGGATGCGGTTAGAACAGGAGACTGGCTGTGACCCCTGAGCAGCGCATGCGTGTGGAGAGTGGGTTACTGAACGGAGGACTGCGGGGCCTCTGGGTACTGGAAGTGCCTGTCTTCAGCTGGCTAAGCCTGCATGGCTATCTACTGCATGAAAGCTCTCCCAGAGGCAGGCAGGCTTAGGCCTTTGTCTGCTGAACCTCAGGTAAGGCTTAAGATAAAAAGTCAATTGCAGCTGAGTGTGGCAGTCTCTGCGTGCAATCCCAACAACACTGCGGCCAGAGGATCACAGATTCAAGCACAGTGTGCACAACTTAGTGAGTTAACATGACCATGCCTCAAAAAAATAAAAAAATAAAGCAAGGAGCTGGGAATGTAGCTCAGTGCAGTGGCCCTGGGCTCATCTGCATTATCACAGAAAAAAAAAAAAAAAAAAGGTAAAAGTCACGACACACACTTCATGGGTGGCCTCAATGTTTCTAGCGTTAAACTGAGGACCTTGTCATCTTTGGCTTGTTTCTTAATGAGGTCTTTTGTTGGCACCCAGCTTAAGTGTGGGTCCATTACCTGAGAACCTGGAGAAGCCAAGACATGGAGAGTAATTTAAAAATTGGCTTTGAGGGTTCAGAGGCACCAGTCTGTAGGTCACTTCCCCCGTGTATGGCAGCACGCACACAGCGTCCCACAGAGTTCTACCGGGATCTGCGTGTTCTCCCCTCTGTGACCCTCAGCGGCCCAGCCCGGGAGGAGCTGAGAAAGGTCAGGAGGCCCTGATACGAGCTTGGAGATCAGAGGAGAATCTGGCGGTGGGCAGGGCCCAAGTCTCAAGAGCCAGCAGGCAGCACAGGCTGGGAGTAGGTGGACTTTTTACGTCATTACAGCTCGGGGGCTCCCATCCGGCTTGTGCAGTGGAATCACGTAGGGAGCCTCTACTCCTAGGTGCCCTGGCCACACTGTACGGGCCCTCAATTCTGTCATCCTTTTGGTGTGGCGATTCCAGGGGCAGCCAAGGTGTGAGGCGCTGGTCTGTTACCCAGGGAGGAGTTGAGGGCAAAGCAGAAACAGCAGCAAGAGCAGACAGGCACAGAGGTGGTCGGGGTCCAGAAGGCTGGGGGTCCCAACTAGAGTTAGAACAGAGCAGCTGGAGAGAAGTGGGTCCAGATTCCAGGGGCATTGTAGCCACAAAACTTGCAGAATTTTCAAGCGCTGGATGTGGGAAAAACAAGAAAGGGAGGAAATTATTCTCAGGTTTGAAGATTTGGTCTGCTGCGTGAGAACATTACCGTTTTATTGAAGTGAAAGATAAGATGGAGGATTAGCAGGGGAGTGAGGGGAGGGGTTCCAAGTGACTGAATTTAGCATGGGACAATTGGTCTGTCTGTGAGCGGAGGGAGGAGCGTTTCAGGGGTGTGGGTGTGTGTGTGCCTGTGCCTGTGTGTGCCTGGTTGAGGTCCAAGCAGGGCATGCCGGTCTCCATGGAGACGAGCCATGAGGTCTAGAATCTTAGCTATATGAGGAACTGTGTTAACCCTGTTACCAATCCTGTAAGCTTAGGAGTCATCCCCATTTCATAGACAAGGAAATTGAGGCCAAACTAGATTGTAGCGGCCTTGCCCAGGATGTCACACCCGTTAAGTAGAAAAGCAGGATTTGAAAGCGGAGTCTACCTGCCTTTGAACATGGTGTCCATAACCGTGAGCTAGCATCATATGCCCGCCTCCCTGTCCTTGAGATGACCTCATTGTGTCCAGCCCCAAGAGGTCACTCACATTCTTCAGAAGGAGCTATGTGTGCCCAGGTCCTTGTAAACAGCAGGCTTAGCACTGAGCCTCTCCCAGGTTAAACGTTACCTCGCACCTCTCTCTTTCTCCCACTGGGCCATTTTTCCAGCTGCACTGTGAGAAGAATTCAAAGCGCCTACCTGCTGCTGCTTAACCCAGTAGCCCACATGCTCTGTGAAGAAGTCATATTATTTTCTCAAAGGACAGAAAGTTGGCCTAGTGAGGCCATGATCGCTGAGAACAAACTTTCCGGTTTTCCACTTGGCTCTACCACAAATGACACGTTCTATCGACCAAGGCCTGCTGGGAAAGACTCTCTTCCCTCATCGCAGTTTAATTTTATCGTCTGTTGAGCTCAGGTGCATTTTAAACACAAAGCCAAACTGTTCAGTTAGCATTAATCGGAGTCCTCTCCCTAGTGGGGCTGGACTTGTTTAGACGGATACTTGCTGGAAAGGAAGTCTCCTAATTAGTGGATTTATAGATGTTTGTCCACTGAAAACACCAACTTGTGGCCCCCAAGACATTGCTTAATGGACAGTCTTAAATCAGGTGCTTAGATGGCTTTAAAGGCAGCCCAGTGAGTAGGTGCAGAGTTCTGATGAGATCACAGGTTTGTTTCAGAGGACAGTGGCCTGCCCTGCAGTCTTTCCCATGCACAGTTGGCCTAGGGACTGGCCATGCACTGCTGCTTAGCAGAGTAAGGCAGCCCTTGGCCAATCTTCAGACTCCGGTAACAGAGCACTCACTCAGTGTTCTAGAGTAAGCGCTGAGCACAGATCCCCTCCAGGCACAGCCCACAGTGTGCATGGTTCAGCTGCTGGGAACCTGGAGCCTCAGCTACTGCTGTTCCACACTGGCCCATACCCCGCTCTGCGACCATTTGTGCCTAAGGCGTGCGGTTTCACGCTGCTGCCCACTGGTTTTCTTTTGCTTAAACCTAAAAGCTACTGAGATCTTTTGTCTCAGAACTGCTGGGGGATGTCTGTTTCCTACATGGGGCACTGTTCCTGCCTGATCTATCAGGTTGGGAAGCTGTCTTCTAGCCACACTGCTGGCCCCCAGCACCAGGTGCCGTGACTGGCTGAGAGGCTGCTGGGCTGCCTTTGGAGAGTGGAAGCTGCACCAAGGAAGCACAGGCGCCCCCTAGGGTGCGCCAGCCTGCTGGCCCTGAAGAGGAAGAGCAACTTGTGCAGCGCCGTACCCCAATCAGCGGTCTGGCTCCTGGGCCCTTGTTATCTACTGCTCCAGAAACAAATGGCTACAAACCTTGCCAGTTAAAACCACACACATTTGATCTCTCTCAGGTTCTGTAGGTCCTGTGGCTCTTGCCAGGCTGCAGACGAGGCTCAGCCAGGGCGAGAGGGTGTCCAGAGGTTCATCTGGGGACCCAATCATGTCCTTGGCTGGAGCACACAGACCCCAAAAGGCTGGAGCAGCACCTCCTTCCTATCAGATGGAGTCCAGGGCTCTGTGTGTCCAGGCTATAGTAGTGAAGCCCCTGCCTTTGCTTCATCCAGCAGACCAGAGTGGACCACGGAGTCCACTCCACCCTCCAGGGCAGGAACGTGCACAGGGCCTGCACAGCCAGAGTCAGGCCCTGCAGAGTCGTGCTGCAGCCTGCAGTAGAGCCGCATATTTGCTGAGCAAATGAACCTAACAGCTAAGAGCACTGTCCCACACCTCTCCCCACCATCACCTCTTTGCACAAACTGTCATTTTAATGTCCCATGCATGTCTGTATTGCGTGCATGTGTGAATGTGAATGCATATGTATGCTGTATATATGCACACATTGTATGCGATATGTGCATGTGTGTGGGCATGTGTACGTGTGTGGTGTGTACATGCATATGCTTGTGTATGTACGTGTGCTGTATATGTGATGTGCACATGTGTGAATGTATGCATGTGGGTGTCACTGGACTGGGGCCTTGAATGCAAGTTGGTAAGACTGTGCGCTGCACTACCGCCACAGGACCTCAGCCCCATCTTCAGTGTCTGGTGAGTGACCCCTGCCAGGCATACACCCAGCCTCCACCCAGACCATCTCTATTAGTGCACAAGGAGAACCTTGGCTCCTCCTGGGGAGACACCTTCCCAGTACAAGGATCTGCGAGGCGAGCCCTGTAGTCCAGCACACCTCGTCTCGTGTTCTCTTGCCACGTGCATGGCAGAGTTCACGCAGTTCCCACACAGCATTTGCTGGGCTCTGGGCTTTTGTACATGCAGGGCCCTAGCAGCTTTTTGCCTCCAGAGAATGCAAACACCAAGGCGAGAGTCTGCATCCAATGCGTTTTGGTGGAAGTCGTGTGCTGCACATGGAGGCCGCTGGCCCAGTCCTCTCCCCTAAGCCTCTGATATTGCTGGAGCTTTTCAGAGCATGGCGGGATTATTAGCAAGGGAAAGGCAAGCTTGCCTGGCACTGCCGCACTGGATCCAGAAAAACTTGCAGGCAAAGTCACCGAACCTGAAATAAGCTGTTTTTGCCCCAGGCTCCCCCAGATCTTGCACTTTTTTTCTTTCTTTTTCAATTCAAAGGTCACGACAATATCAGTTGGAAGTGGTGTGGATTAGAGTTTAAGACCACAGGTCATGCTTTGCTAGGATGGAATTTCTTCTTTGCTTTCCAGTTCAGGAGCACTCTGAAAAGATTGGCAAGGGTGGACAGGGCTTCCGGGCCCCTGCTGTGAGGTGCTGTAAAGATCCCATCGCCGCCATCATTCTGTTGGCTGTGAGACACAGAGCCTTAAAAATATAGCAGACAAGCCGGGCGTGGTGGCGCACGTCTGTAATCCCAGCACTTGGGAGGCTGAGGCAGGAGGATCAGTGTGAGTTCGAGACCAGCCTGGGCTACAAAATTGGGCTCAAAGCAAGCCAGAACTGCATAGCGAGACCCTGTCTCAAAAAGACAAAAAACAAAACAAAAAAAGAAACAAACAAAAGTATATATATAGCAGACAGGGCTGGGGAGACAGCTCAGTAGAATAAGTGCTTGCCTGGCAAGCACAAGGTCCTCAGTTCAAAGTCCAGTACCACCAAAAAAAAAAAAATTCATTCTCAAAAATACAGCCGACAAATCGACAAATATTTCTTATAGCCCCAATGGGTATGCCTTGATGTGCCCAAGGCTTCTCCATTTGTGCTCTAGCTCTGAGATGAAGTATTGGGTGAATTGAGAGTCAAAGCAAATGAAACGGTGTACCCAGACAGGACTGAGTGACACTCATGAAGCTAAGAAAGCTCTATAGCAGTGCACAGTAAACTAGTTTCTGGCATCACCTACAGCTGTGTGAGCTACTGGGCCTGCTAGGGCCACTGGGGCCGGTTCTTCCAGCCATGAGCAACACCAAGGCACGTTGGACAGGCAGATGGGCAGAGGGCCTCAGAGAAAGGGCCATTAGACCAGGAGCACAGAACTCACTGCCTGCATGGCCCTCTCTGGCTGCTGCAGACCTCAGGTCACTGGAGGTGAGCAACCTGCCAACTGACTTGTGTGCACCAACATTCTGAGTTACAGTGAGTAAGCCACACCACTGCTCACTCATTTTAGAGGAGAGCGAATCCTATTAGCATCTGTACTTGTGTTTCCAGTTCATATCAATCCTTCTTGTGTTGGCAGAATCAGGAGATTCTCATCCTACAATGGGAGCATTCTCAGCAGTCTGGAGGGCTGGAAAGGGAGGTGATTCAGGGCCGGCCCTCCTCCTGGGACTCCTCCTGGGACTCCTCCTGGGACTCCTCCTGGGACTCCTCCTGGGACTCCTCCTGGGACTCCTCCTGGTTCTCCATGCAGGAGCCCTGGGGGTGATTTGCATACCCCGTGGATGAGGCTGAACGTGTGATCCCAGCATTGGGGACGTCAGATCTGAAGCCTGTCTCAGGTCAGGAAGCTGCATTCAGCTGTCTCAGCCCTCCAGGCCTAAGCAGTTCTGCCTCACCCTGGGCTGCACCTTCTGTCCAGAACTCATGCCTGCCTCGAGGACTCTGATAAGGGCAGCTCGGGTGCCACATGCACCCTCACCTCCAATTCTGCTTTTGTGATCCTGACTTTGGGGACATGGAAAGGGGAAGCAATGTGTGTGTGCGCAACAGGCACTGTGGTCTGCACAAGAAGTAATACTGGTGAGCAACCTGAGCCAGGAAGAGAAGGGTTCGCAGGGCAGCTTGGCGGTTAGTGGTTTAACGCTGCCTTCATCTCAAGCATAGACCAAGTCCGTAAATTAGCGACAGGCATTCACCTGGCCAGGGCCCGCCAAGAGCTAACTGTGCAGCGCAGTGGTGTGAGAAGAGCCAGCCTAGCAGCTGTGTCTACCAGGAAGCTCCTGGCCACAACTTGGACCGGAAGCTAGTGAATGTGGAATGGGAACCAAGATGTTGCCCTGTGAATGAGAAGGGCCACAGTGTCCTCTGTGTGTAGCCATTTAGGTAAGAGATTCAGCCAGCAAGAAGAGGCCACTGTGAAATCAGATCTCATGAAGCACACCTGCTCTTGTCCAGCTCAGGAACGTTGGCTACCTGCTGTCCACGAGGGAATGCAGCTCAGCACTCTGCAGCGCAGGCAGGCTGCATACGGCCTCTGGTCCCCACTGCTCATTGCGTGCCCCTGCAGCCATACGTAATGCTGTGGCCGTCTCCCCTCAGCGGGCATAAATCCTTGCTCTCACAAGAGGATACTGGCTGGATGTGACATTTATGGGAGTAAAGGAACAGCTGGCAGTGTCAGATTCGAGGCAAGTAGGTTGTCTTGGCCGTCCTATTTAGCAGATGGCTAGTACCTTATACACTGAAAATTACTAGGATCTAAAACATGGGCCAAATGGCACAGGGGGCAGGAAATGCCATGGCAGCCCACGCCTGAGTGTGGCACATGTAGTATAGAGGCCTCTGCGTCACTGGGCTTCTGGAGGGAGTGAGTGCAGGTCCTCTTATGGAACCTGGGTTCTGTATTACATAGATGATAGATAGATAGATAGATAGATAGATAGGCAAACAGTATAAATTATGGCTATATATGTATAAATTGTATATCCAATATGATATGTATTATACTATGTATGATACTATATACAATATAAACATATAAGCACATGCATAAATCTTACTGATAAGTTGACTACTACCTTCCTAATTGGTTGAACCCCTACGGGAAGCTGTTACCTGAAGGTTACATTTTACAGTTTAAATTTCATCAGCATGCGTATGCGTTTGGCCTGCAGCCCAGCCTCACGCCATAGTCTCTGCTGCAAGTGTCTCTGTAGGTTGGCCATAGCTACACAGCTGGCAAGCTTAGCCCATAGCCCTCCCTGTGCCAAGCTTGTGTACCATCCTTCTGAAGATGACGAGGACCGCGAAGGCTGCTCTGAAGCAGAAGTTCTCTGATGAGAGCCCAGACTCTGGAGGGTAAGGGGTGTCTGTTTCTTCTGGTCCGTTTTAAGCTCCTTGGTGCAGCTCCTGCCTTCTCGGTCTTACTGCAGAACTCCTTTGATCCTAAAGTAGAAGGGAGCAAGTTTTAAGAGCCAGGAAAGCTCCTCATGCGGCTTTAAAAGGAGCAGCATATTATAAAATTGAGCGGATGTCAAATAAAGCATAAATTTGGATCTTTTGAAATTTAAGCTCAAAGAGGTACTACTTGAAGAGCCAAACACATAGAGAAACTCGGAGAAATATGCCGCCATTCGACATCCATTTCAATTTGAAGGCTTAGGTTAACTTGTTGCCCATTTCTTTGCGGTGCTTCTTCTGTATTCGGCGCTATTCTCTGAGCTATGTCCCGCCCGGGAGCACTGTGGGACCGGGAGGCTGCAAGGACATCCCCTCCCGGAGCGCCGAGGGACCGGGAGGCCGCGAGGACGTCCCGCCCCAGAGCAGTGTGGGACTGGGAGGCTGCGAGGACGTCCCGCCCCGGAGCACTCTGGGATTAGGAGGCCCCGAGGATGTCCTGCCCCAGAGCACTCTGGGATTGGGAGGCCGCGAGGATGTCCCGCCCCGGAGCACTATGGGACCAGGAGGCGTCCCCTCCTGGAGTGCCAAGGGCCCGGAAGGCTGCGAGGACGTCCCGCCCCGGAGCACTCTGGGATTAGGAGGCCGCAAGGACGTCCCGCCCCAGAGCACCGAGGGACCGGGAGGCAGTGAGGATGTCCCGCCCCGGAGCACCGAGGGACCGGGAGGCTGCGAGGACGTCCCACCCCGGAGTACTGAGGGACCGCGAGGACGTCCCGCCCCGGAGCACCGAGGGACCGGGAGGCCGCGAGGACGTCCCCTCCTGGAGCACTAAGGGACCGGGAGGCCATGAGGACGTCCCACCCCGGAGCACTGTGGGAATGGGAGGCCGCGAGGAGGTCCCACCCTGGAGCACCGAGGGACCGCGAGGATGCCCCGCCCTGGAGCACCGTGGGACCGGGAGGCCGCAAAGACGTCCCCTCCTGGAGCACTAAGGGACCGGCAGGACGTGAGGCCTCTGGCACGCTGACTCAGTGAAAACTCCCTTCTTGACCCTCTCTTGGTCTCTTCCTCCGGGTTAGAGAGTGGAATGTGAATGCAAGTTGGTAAGACTGTGCGCTGCACTACCGCCATACTAAAGGTGGCCCAGACTGTTTAGCTTATGGTCATAATTTTTTCAAGTGTAAATTAATTGAAACAGTGAGTGGAAGGGATTATTTCAGTTAGGGTTTATCTTAACAGAAAAAAAAAAAAATCCACTTATTAGCATGATGTTTGATTTTCCCAGTGTGAGTCCTGGACCCAAGGTCCAGACAAGAAAATCAGCTCAGTATCATTAGTTTCTTTGGCCAGCAAACTCCATTTCCTCTCGCTTTCTCTTGGTCCATCTTACGAACCCCAGCTACCCTCCCCAGCAGCTGAAGGGACAGCGTAGAGGGCCCCCCACCATGTATGGAGCTAATTAGAATGCAGGGTCAGACCTTGGGGCTGAGATGAGGCCAAGTCGGAGTTTTATGCATAGAGGCGCTGTGACGCACATGAGCAGAATGTGGCCATGGCTCCGGTCGCCTGATTGTTTTTTTCCTGTGTAACCTGTGAGTACCATCAGAGGGGGTTAGCCATGGGGTTACCAGTGCTTCCTTGCAGCCCGTACATCATCAGACAGGACCAGATGCGCCCCCTGCCACACAGCGTCCCATCTCAGTACGGGTTGAACAGGACCGCCACCAACCCCTAGACAGTGCTAGCCTGTGTATGCACTGTGGCTTTTCTTGAATATATATAGCTATGATAGGGTTTGACTTGTACACGGTGTTAGTCACAGAAGCAGACTTACAATATTAACTAATAATAAAGTAAAACAAGTGTAACAATGTACTGTAATAAATTTGGCAGCATCAGGACTCTTGAATTATGGGATTGCAATAAAGTCAAGTAAGGGTTCCTCGACCGCAGCACTGCAGTGGCACAGTGCCCGATGCATTGCGGATATGCTGGGCAGAAGGGTTACTTCTGTTCCAGAGCAGGGGGAACAGGACAGCATGAGAGTTCATCATGCTACTCAGCACCATGCACAACTTAAAGCGCACTGTTTCTGAACCTTTCCATTTAAGATATTCAGGCCACAGTTAGCCGAGTGTAACTGTAGCTGCAGAAGGTGGAATTGTGGGTATGGGGCCACTACTGCATCTGGGAATGGCTGCTGTGGTTCAGGATGGATAGCCCTGTTCTGGAGCAGTGTATAAACTTATCAGGCTTATAATATGCCATCTCACTAAGAAACCTTTAAGGAAAACATTTTACATAAGGGAAATTATATTTGTTAACAAAATTACTAATGCAGTTTATTATCCTTGTTCTCTGTGCACATTTTTAAAAGCTCTGATAAACTTTGCTGCGAAACAAATGATGCTAATTAGTTAAAATAACAATCATTATTTCCTAATTCTGTAGCGTAGTGGGTAGAAATGGCTGGGCTATTCAGCCGGCTCTCTGCAGAGCACACAGGCCTCTCGGCTAAGGCAGAGTGAAGCCACGGACCTGCCTGGGGTCAGCACCTAGCAGGGCGTCCACTGTGTTGGGTCTCTGTGCTCTCTCACCCTCCCATGGGCTAACTTGCGATCCCTTACCTGGTGGCTTACATTCCACATGCTCTGGGAGCCTTGTCTGTAAGTGTTCTCTGATTTCTCCATGGCCAAAGCAAGTCACATGCACAAGCATAGTTTCAAAGGAGATGAAACAGGCACATACTCTTGGTAGAGAAGTGGCGCAGTCGAATTGTATGCATAGGAAGGATGGCAAGAAGCCAGGGCCATTTTGATAGCTCCCACAGGTAAGAGAGCATGGACAGGTAGGCTGGCAGGAGTGTCTGTGCCAGCCCCAATTAGAGGCCACCTGTGTTGTTAATCTGTTGGTGTCCCTGAAAGGAAATACCTGAGGTAATTATTTCCAAAGGAAGAGAGAGGGTGGCTTTGGTCCTGGTGGTGGGGGCTGCGGTCCACAGCCAGCTGGCCCCATTGTTTGGACTAGAGTCGAGGCAGCACCTTGTGGGAGCATGGGGCGCAGCAAGTGGCTCCCCACTAAAGCCAGGGGTGGAAGGAAGAGAAAAGGGCCCGAGCCCTGCCAGAGCTACCCTGTCAAGGACACGCCCCCAGTGACCTGAAGAGCTCCCAGATTTGAAAGAGGATTTGTGTTGCACTGGGTTCTTAAACTTTTGATTTGTGAAATGTATACGTGATCTACTTGATCTGTTCCTTTGAGCTGTGTAAATTTGACTTTTCCACCCCAATGCTTGACTTGTTTTCCCTTTTATAACAATCTCTTCCTGTTCGTCTGTGAACGCCCTGGTTCTAAAGGTTCTGCACTTTGCAGTAGCCCTCTCAGCAGAGCCCTCGGGAACACAAATCCAAACCACAGAACTTCTTTGGCCGATAGTTCCAGGCTGACATGGGATCCTGCCCAGGGCTCTCTTTGATTCCACTCTGGACTACGGAAGCTGGGCCACACCCATCGGGCAGATTATCTCGTTTTGCCTCCTTCAGTTGTGAGCTCTTCTTTGATCAGTGATTTGCAGTCATGCAGACACAGAATTTCTTCAACTGCGCTTTGGCTTTGGTGTGTTCCCTGGAAGTTCACGGTGAAAGAGCATTTCATTCTTCAGCTAGTGTCTTAGCCCCTGGCATGAGCCTCCTCTCAGGCAATGTGGAGCCACTCTGAACAACTCCAGACTTCTGTGGTCTCATCTGTTCACAGATCCCCCTCCCCCACTGCCTGTAGTTTTGCGACATACTGCCAGGCTTCAGTATTAGTCTTTGAACACAATTGGAGGTGAAACTGACGCACCCTCTAGGTAGAGGAGTAGCACAGTGGCACCAGGCATAACTTGGGATACAGCCATCCAGTTGGAGTCGTCGTTGACTCCTGCAGCATCTGTCTCCCCAGAGCCCTCTGCACCCCTGCCCTGCCCTGCCTGGCAGTTTTCCTTGGGGTGCCAGTCTACTATTACAGCAGATTAGCAGCGGTCCTGGCTTCCACCCATTTGATGCTAGTAGCTCCTCCTCTTCTCTCTCCCCCGCTATCCTTCCTTGTGACAACCGAAAATGTCTGTGGGCCACCATTTGTGCCCTTAGGGAGCAGAATAGCCCTCAGCTGAACAACCGCTGCCTTAACTGGAGCTGCTGAAGCAGAGGACAGCAGGGAAAGGCTGAAGTGCGCGTGGTTATCGGCAAGCGTAAGCGAGGTACAGCGACCCGGCAGAGGCTGTGTGGGCCAGAAGGTGTGTGTTCAAATCTCACCGAGCAATGGCTCTGGATTCTCCCAAGTTAAGCAATTTGAAATGTCAAATTGAGTCTTGGTACACTTTGAAAGATTCATCACTACTTCTGCCCGAAGTGGATTAGTGGTAAATACGATCCCTGAAACGAGGGGGCAGGAGCTCTGCTGACCGCAGTCAATGGGTTTTGCAAACCTCCTTATTTTTAAAAAAATTAACAGAAATTAGAGAAGATATATCATGGCCCATCCTGTATGCATCTGCCCAGGTCCTAAGAGACAGACGACCCAAGCCTTCTCTGGCATCTGCGCCTCACTCTCGCCCCCTGCTGTCCTCTGAGGCTACTTGAAGCAGATTCCTGGCTTTGTTCCATTTGTAAACGTTTCCAGGTACATCTTAGAGAAACCACGTAAAAGTGATAGTGGTAATCCGCCGGTGAGATCTCAGTCCAAATGAGAATTTCTGCAGAGTACTATCAGAAAGGAAAGGAAAAGCCAGTGGGACACAGGCCAAATAGGCAGGGCCTTGGAATATCAGAGGACTCGGAAGAACGTGAAGGTGGGGACGCTGTGTCTTTGAGCTGCTCTGCCTGCTGTCCTGCTTGGAGCAGCTCTTACAGCGGCCCCTGCTACGGCAGGACTTGCCACAAGGGCTAGGGTTCTTAGAGAGGAGAAAAGGCTGGCAGGGAACTGAAGTATTTTCAAGGAGGAAAAAAAAAAAAATCACCAGAAAGTATTGAAATATTCAGCCAGTGATGGATTGCTCTCTGATGACTTTGAATGACTTTTGAGCTGATCTGGGCCCATTTTTAATAGAACAAAGCAGGAAGAAAGTCCTCCAGTTAGTTGCTTTTTAGGATTTTGCCAGGACCGTGGTATTTCTCTGCTGTTATAATGTTCTGAGAAGTTACTCTCTTTTGATTTAGACCCCCCTCACTTTATTTTATTGTGTCCTAAATCTCTCACATTTGGCGAGAGCCAGGGTTTGTGAGACCTGTGCAGCTTGCTAGATAACATCTATTTTCCCCCTTTCTCTTTGGCAAATTAAACTGAGGCTGTTGTGTTTGATGCCAGGATAGATTTAACCCGTCATGCTTTCTTTGCATGTAGGTCAGTCCGAGGGACAACTCCGCGCTGGATCCTATTATCCACGGGCTGAAGGGCGTCGTCCATCATGGTAAGTTGGCCCCGTGTGCTGCTTTGGCGGGAACATGGAGGGCCCGGGTCTGCACCTAAAGGGACCAGGCTATCTTGCAGAGGACGCAGGATGACACTCATTCTTCACCCACTGCTCTTGAAGGGCACCGGCCCATTATTTGGGGCGTAAAGAGTGCACCATATATTACCGCAGATGGGTCTGCACCAGCCTCAGCCATTTGTTTCCTTTCAGGGACTGCTTTGAACGCATGCGTTGTAAATCACCCTGCCTCGAGACAGAGTATATTCTTAATGTTGAACCTGCCGTTTGTCTCACCTCCCTCCTAAAAATATCCTTTGAAGTGTCTTTTCACATATAAATTTTTTTATTTGCCTCTGAGATTTAGGGGACAAAACTAAGTAGCCAAGACAAGCCATTAAACATTGCAGCGTGGGGTACAGCGTTGCCGTGTAGCTGGTAGAACAGAAAGGCGAGGCGGGTGTTCTGTGCACAGACACCTTGTCCTCAGGCACACAACTAGGGGAGAAGAAGGTAAGATGGATGGGTGCTGTCAGCTCCAACTGGTTTTTATTGGAGGAATTTCCCTGCAACTTTATTATCAGCAATGCATCATTACCCATGATATCGGGGTCCTCTAATTTCAGAAGTACCCTTGTCACGGTGAGGTGTGGAGTCGGGATCTAATGTAATGATTTGCAAAGTTTTAATAATCTAATTAGAATTCCAAAGACATTGACAGAAATAGCATTAGTAACCATAATAAATTTCCCTTCAGTCCCACGGCTGTGATAAAATGTCTTCACACCTTTGGGGAGGAATGGCTTCAGAACTAAGCCAACTTCAAAAAGCACAACACAACCCTCCCTTCCAGGGAAACTAGAAGTTGTGACGCTTTGGTCAAGGAGGTTGTGGGTTATTTGTTTTCTTCATAAAATTGCCCCACTGCACAACAAGTAACAATAATAAACCCAATAGAGGTAGAAAAGCAGGGCGACTGGAAACATGTTGCTCAGCTTGCACTACAGGAGGTTTTCTGGGATCCCTCAGGGTCCCTACTCAGTGTCAGCACGGGCACTAATGTCCTTCATGCAGGCTCAGTCCTCGTAGGGAATCCCAGCCCAGAGCCCCCTCCCCCATGGCATTGCCCTGGGGCAGACGGGTTTCTGCATGTGTGCGTCTTGGAAGGAGCAAGCACTGAGCGGAGGCCTTCCCGGTGGGGACCGTTTAGCCAGTGCTGGGGTCTCAGGGCCTGGGCTGCGGCTGCAACCCCGCTCTCTGCCTTCGACATCAGAGGGCACCTGTACAAATCATCACCTGCAGAGAAGTCTTTTTTTTTTTTTCTTTTACACAGAATGACATTGGGGGCCTGGCAGGATGGCTCAGTGGTCTAAAGTGCCTGCTTAGGAAAGCTTAGGTGGCTGCAGGGACTGCAGTTTGATCCCCGGCACCACATGCTGTGCTAGCCCTGCCCTCGGGGCTAGCTGAGCCAGCCATAAAAATAAATAAATAAACAAACAAAA